>JAXDDX010000235.1:245000-252500 GCA_034670405.1 Hoplostethus atlanticus
AGTGTGTGTGTCTTGGTGGGGGCCCTGGTGAGGTCAGAGTTCACAGTCCTGATGGCCTGAGGAAAGAAACTCCGTCTCAGTCTCTCTGTTTTGGCAGCGTGACTACGGAGGCGCTTGCCTGACCGCAGCAGCTGAAACAGACCGTTGTTAGGGTGGTGAGGATCCTTCATGATCCTGCAGGCTCTGGTTCTGCACCTCCTGGTGTACAAGTCCTGCAGGGTGGGGAGTGTAGTTCCAATAGTGCGCTCAGCCAAACGCACTACTCTCTGCAGAGCCTTCCTGTCCTGAGCGGAGCTGCTGCCGAACCAGGCAGTGATGCTTCCTGTCAGGATGCTCTCTACAGCTCCAGAGTAGAAGGACTGAAGGATCCTCCGGGAGACTTTTAATTTCCTCAGTTGCCTGAGGTGGTAAAGGCGCTGCCTCGCCTTTCTCACCAGAGTGTCAGTGTGTGTGGACCATGTGAGATCTTCGGTGATGTGGACTCCCAGGTATTTATACCTGCTCACCCTCTCCACAGTATTCCCATTAATCCCCAGTGGTGAGTACGTCCTCTGTTGTTGTGTCCTCCTAAAGTCCACAATCAGCTCCTTAGTTTTGGTGACATTCAGGAGGAGGCTGTTGTCCTGGCACCAGAGTGACAGATCAGCAACTTCCTCCAGGTAGGCCTTCTCGTCGTTGTTGGAGATCAGGCCCACCACCACTGTGTCATCCGCAAACTTAATGATGGTGTTGGAGCTGAACCTGGCCACACAGTCATGTGTGTACAGGGAGTACAGTAGGGGGCTGAGGACGCAACCCTGGGGGGATCCTGTGTTCAGGGTGAGGGGGTTGGAGGTGTGTCTACCCACCCTGACCACCTGGGGCCTGGCGGTCAGGAAGTCCAGGATCCAGGCACACAGGGGGGTGTTCAGTCCCAGCTCAATCAACTTGCCAGCCAGTCTGGTGGGGACTATGGTATTGAAAGCTGAACTATAGTCAATGAACAGCAGTCTCACATAGCCCCCCTTCCGGCTGTCCAGATGAGAGAGTGTGGTGTGCAGTACCTGGGAGACAGCATCATCCGTGGATCTGTTGGGACGATAAGCAAACTGCAGCGGGTCCATGGAGCAAGGGAGGAAGGCGCAGATGTAGTCCTTTATCAGCCTCTCGAAGCATTTCATGACCACCGAGGTGAGGGCCACCGGTCGGTAGTCATTCAAGCATGCTGGAGAAGCATTCTTGGGCACAGGGACAATAGTGGATCTCTTGAAGCAGGCGGGGACCACAGACTCAGCAGGGAGATGTTGAATATAGTGGTGAACACTGGAGCTAGCTGATTAGCACAGGTCTTCAGTACTCGCCCAGATATGCCATCTGGACCAGCAGCTTTCCTGGTGTTCATCCTCGTCAGAGCCCTCCTCACACTGTGCTCGGTCACAGAGAGTGTGTGTTCATCCCCAGCGGTAGAACTCACTTCGGCTGCGCTAACAGTGATGTTGTTAGCCGGCGAGCTAGCGCTGTTGTTGCTAGCCTCAAACCGTGCATAGAATGAGTTCAGGTCCTCCGCTAGGGATGCGTCGGCACTCACAGTTGCGGGGGGTCTGCCCTGGTAGTCCGTTATAGTCCGTAGCCCCTGCCATAGGCGTCTGGTGTCGCTCTGCTCCATCTGCGACTCCACTCTGTCCCTATACCTCCTCTTGGCCTCCTTCACCGCCCTTCTCAGTCCATAGGACGCTGCCTTGTGCTCGTCCATGTTGCCGGATACAAGACCGGAGTTATAGGCAGCAGTGCGGGCGTTCAAAGCGTCGCGGATGGATTTATCAACCCACGGTTTTTGGTTAGGAAAGGACCTAACTTTCACCGTGGGGACGATGGTATCCACTAGCGTTGCTATGAAGCTCGTTACTACTTCCGTAAACTCGCTGACGTCCCTGGAACTGGATTGGAACATGTCCCAGTCGACGTCACGCAGAGCGTCCTGTAGCTCAGCCTCTGATTGGTCAGACCACCGCTTTACGTCCCTCGTCACTACCGCTTCCCGTGCTATCCTTTGTTTATACTCCGGTAGCAGGAAAATGGCGGCATGGTCTGATTTGCTTTAGATTAAAGCATCTGCTAAATGACTATAATGTATTACTCCTATAGCTTTTAATACTTCTACAACTTTTAATACTATTAATGCTACTATTAGTACATTTTCAAGCTGAAGCAAGCACACCAATTTTCTTTAGAATATGTAACATTTTCTAGTTATTATTGACTACATGTTTCCGTATTGAAATCAAATCAAAATGTATTTATATAGCACATTTTGTACATAACCTCTTATAAAGCGTTACTGCTCTTGAACCCTTTTGACTACATGCATAATCATGGTCTCCGGAAAGGTGAGACCTTGTAGTTTGTTCAGTTTGTACAGAATTACTGTAAGTATTACTGAAGCAGAGCTACAGAAGCTCAAACACAGTAGAAGATTGAAGATTGACACCGATCGAAGACTTATCCTCACCTAAAAACCAACCTTATTTCAGTGTAAATATCTTCATGTGGTTGTTCTGTATGAACCCAGACATTCAATGGATCTCTAGCCTTCGTCTCACCTAGTCCTGGTTGAAAGTCTGGAATAATGGCACCAAAAATGTGACTGGTTTGACAGTCAGGCAGATTTCCAAAAGGCCATTTAGAAATGTAGTTAGTGTTAGAAATTTTTATAAAGGTTAAAAAAGTCATTAATGTTATTCCTATCGTCTTCCGTCCATCCAGAGATGAGCCTGGACCAGGGAGGCTACAGCGCTGCCAAGCCCAGAGCCAAGCCTCCTGCTGGGGCTGCCCTGTCCTCCTCCTCCAGCTCTGCCTCCTCCAGCTCTGGAGCCACCCAGGGGGCCATGGCCGCCTCCTTCCCCAGGAGAGGGCTCCTGCCTGGAGGCCGGGAGAGCCACGGCTACCTGGAGGAGCTGGAGAAGGAGAGGTGATATGGGAGTGTAGTTACTAGTACTACTGTTAATACTACTATTAGGACTAATATCGGTACTACTAGTACTACTACTGCTACTACTACCAGTACCACTACTACTACTACTGCTACTAGTACTACTACCACCACCACTATACTACTACTACTACTACAACTACCACTACTACTACCATTACTACTACCATTACTATCACTACCATTACCTACACTACCACTACTACTACCACTACTACTACTACCACTATCACTACCACTACTACTACCATTACTATCACTACCATTACCTACACTACCACTACAACTACCACTACCACTACTATTACTACCACTACTATTACCACTACTACTACTATTACTACCACTACCACTACCACTACTACTACTATTACTACTACTATTACTACCACTACCACTACCATTACCACTACTACTACTGCTACCACTACCACTACTATTACTACCACTACTACTACTACTACTACTACTACTTCCCCCTCCTCGGTTGCTTCAGAACGGATCATTTCTGGTTTCTCCTCTCTGATTGGTGGGCTTGTCCGTCCGACCCCCTAGGTCTCTCCTGTTGGCCGAGCTGGAGAAGGAGGAGAAGGAGAAGGACTGGTACTACACCCAGCTGCAGAACCTGACCAAGAGGATCGACAGCCTGCCACTCACTGAAAATGTAATCATTTTTACCATCACGGTTTTTCCCCAATCGATGGAAACGTTTGGGATGAAATATAATTTTGTTGTTGTTGAACAGGGAATTCATATTTTCAAAGGTTACATTTTGAGATTTAAGTATTTTTGTATTTATGTATTTGTGGCAAGGTGCCACATTACCGGGGTTCGTGACAGACAGAGACATAGGCAGGGGAGAGTCAAGTGGCCAGCACGGCCGTTTTATTAACCACAATAAACCCGGCCCGATGTTGACGGCAGTCAGCGCCGTCTTCCCCGGCGCTGACGGCAGTGTAGAGCGCCGTCTTCCCCGGTGTGCGCCTCCTCCCTCCCGGCAGGGCAGCCGCAGAGCACCAAGGCTGCCCCAGCCTGCCAGGCTTCCAGGGGCATCCCGCCCCAACCCCGACTGGTCAGCCCTTGCAGGCTGCTCCCGACTGCAACCTCCGGAGCTCGGCCGGTCGCCGCCGGCTTTGGACGCCCGCTCTCCCACTCCGTCGTTCGCCGCTCGCGCCCTCGCCTCCGTCCCGGCGTTCAGACGCGGCTGCTGCTGGCTAGTTCTCCTCTCCTCCAGTCCGCCGGCTCCTGCATCCACGCCGCCAGCCTCTCACACTGGCGTGTCCCTCACACAGTCCCACATCCACACACAGGTTAAAAAGGGCTCGACTGCAATCAGGCTTAATTGGCCGCAGCCGGTTAAGTCTCACCCCACCCTCCTCCCATCTGCCACAGTATTGTAATACAATTTTGTGGGCTACGCAATGTTCCTAGCTCAGTCTGAAACCGCTGACTTTCAAATCCTCTTTCCTTCTTCCTAAATCCTTCCTTTCTTCCTCCCTGTCCTTCCTAAATCCTATCCCCCCCCTCTCCTTCCTCCGTCCTCCCCCCTCTCCCCCAGTTCTCCCTCCAGACGGACATGAGTCGCCGTCAGCTGGAGTTTGAAGCTCGACAGATCCGTGGCGCCATGGAGGAGCAGCTGGGCTCCTGCCAGGAGATGGAGAGGAGGGCCCAGGTGAGGAGGGGAGGAGAGGAGACGGGAGGAGGGTTTAGGTAGGATGAGGGAGAGAGGGGGGAAATGACCAGTTGGAAAATCCAAGAAAAATTTGCCAAAAAGTGACAGAATAGACCCTTACCCTAACCCTAAAAAATAACTAGGAATGGAAGGCAAGAGGGGAAAAAATTACAAGAAATTACAAAAAGCGACAAGACCGGACAAAACAACAAAAGTCAAAGAAACTTTTGTTAAAAAGTGGCAGAATAAATTAGGAAATGTGACAGAATGGAAGGAAAACGGCAAAAGGACCTGAAAATGACAAAATTGACAATTTTGTCAAAAGTGACAGATTAGAGGGAAAAAAATAGTGACAGAATTTATGACAAAAAAGACTAAAAGAAATATTACTAAAAAATGGGAAAGAACGACATGTTAAAGATGAAAAAGCAGCAGAAAGAAAGAAAAGAGTTAGAGAGCAGGAATGGGCGAGAGACTACTGCTTTGAATGGAAACAAACTCACCTCTGATTTGTGTTCAGGCCCGGATGGCGCGAATCCAGCAGCTGGAGAATGACATCCTGAGACTGGGACAACACACACACACTGAGGTCACACACACACACACACACACACACACACACACACACTTCTCTTTCTCTCCAGTATTTTGTTCTTTCTGTCATTTCTCATGTCTTGTCATCTCTCGTCTCCAGGTGGAGGTGGAGGGGCTTCAGGGCTCGCCTGACGGCAGCGGAGTGGCCAGCGCTCAGGTGACACTTTCTTTCTTTCTTTTTTCTTTCTTGTTTTGTTCCTTACTTACTCTCTTTCCTTCCTTCCTTCCTTATTGCTTCTTTCCATCTTTTCCTTCCTTTATTCCTTCATTTCTTCCTGTCTTTCTTATCTTCTCTCTCTTCTTCTCCTCCCTCTCTTCTCTTTCTTTTTAATTTCTTTCTTAATTCTTTTTTCCCCCCCAGTCCTCCGGCAGCCGACTAGACCAGGAGCCGGCCAATGAGGCGAGCCAGGGGGCGGGATACTCAGTCCCTCGACGAATCACTACCCACCTGGGAACCAAGGTGAGCGAGGGCAGGAAGGAAGGAAAGGTTTTAGGAAGGAACAAACAAGAGAAGGAAAGTAAGGAAGGAATGGGGGAAGGAAGGAACGGAGGAAGGACAGAAAGGGAGGCTGGAAATGTGTGAAGGAGGGTAGGACTCCGGGCCTCCAGGTGGAGATGGTGTACAGCCTCCTGTCCATGCTTGGGACCCACGCTAATACTCTCTCTCTCCCATTACATCCCTATGTCTCTTGGCCCAATGCTAACACTAACTGGCATTTGCCATCTTTTCCCCATTTTCTGTCCGTTTTTTTATTTTCTCTCCTTCCCACCATGCACCTGTGCCTCTGGGCCACCAGGTGGAGATGGTGTATAGCCTCCTGTCCATGCTGGGGACCCACGATAAAGATGACATGTCGCGGACGCTGCTGGCGATGTCCAGCTCCCAGGACTCGTGCATCGCCATGCGTCAGTCTGGTTGCCTGCCGCTGCTCATCCAGCTGCTGCACGGCAATGACAAGGACTCATTGTTGCTAGGTAACCAGGCAGGGAGGGAGTTTGCCATATTTGTATTTATTTTTGTAACGTTTTGGTTGTTTTTTATTATTTATTTATTTTATTATTCATTTGGGTGTTTTTTATTTTTTATTTTTTCCATTATTTGTGCATTTCCACCCTTTTTTGGCATCTGTTTTTCCTTTTTTGACATTTCTTCATTTCTTTCCTTTTTTCAGTTTTTTTTTCCAATTGTTTTTCTCCAGTTTTTATTCTTTTTCTTCTGGTTTTGTAATTTTCCTCATCCTTTCTTTGTTTCTTATTTTTTCCCTGTTCCTTTCTTGTTGTTTTCTTGCATTTGTTGTTTATTCGTTCATTCGGTTGCCGTTCTGTCCTACCGCTGCTCATCCAGTTGCTGCACGGCAACAATAAGGACTCTCTGTTGCTAGGTAACCAGTGCAGGGCTAGGGAGGCGGTGGGGCTTGTTCTATTTGTTTTGCGGTTTTTCATTTTGTTTTAGTTTTTCTTAATTATTTTTTTCATTTATTCGTATTTTTTTTTATATTGTTTCTTTTCCTTTTATTAGCAATTTCTTTCGCCCCATTGTTTCATTTTTTGGGGATTTCTCAGGGACTTTTTCACCCCATTTTGCTCTACTTTTCTTGTACTTTTGCAGTTTTTGTCTTTTTTTTATTTTATTTTTTAACTTTTGCCAAATTTTTTCTCCCCCCAAGGCAACTCCCGGGGCAGCAAGGAGGCTCGTGCGCGAGCATCAGCTGCACTCCACAACATTGTGCACAGCCAGCCGGACGACAAAAGGGGGCGCCGTGAGATCCGAGTGCTGCACCTCCTGGAGCAGGTCCGCCTCTACTGTGAGACCTCCTGGGCCTGGCAGGAGAACCACGAGAGAGGAGTGGACCAGGAGGAAAACCCCAGTGAGTGGATGGAGAACGACAGGAAGAGCAGCTGAGAAATGACAGAAATACGATAGAAATACAATTTTCAAATACAAATTTCAAAAAGATTAGAAAAATGGCCTAATATTGTCAAGAAATGCACAAATGCAAACAAACGACTGAAAACAACCAATGACGGGAAAAAGCAGCAAATCCCAGACATTTATCAACAATCTGATGCTTGTCACCTCTTTTTTTCTTGCCTTGGGTTTTTCTGAGTTTTTCCCTGAAACTATCCCCCCCCTCTAACAGTGCCTTCTCCAGTGGAGCACCAAATTTGCCCGGCTGTCTGTGTCCTGATGAAGCTTTCCTTCGACGAGGAGCATCGCCACGCCATGAACGAGCTGGGTAACAAGGCTCAGTTATTACTAATGTTT
>JAXDDX010000235.1:260000-517568 GCA_034670405.1 Hoplostethus atlanticus
GGCGCGCTCGCCTTATGCCAACACCCCTGTCCTGTCCAGCCCATCGTCCAGAGGAGGAGGAGGAGGGGAGCGCCGTGGCCCCCTGCGCCCTCCGCAGGATGCTGAAGGGAAGAGGGCGGTGGAGGTGGAAGGCAAACGGACAGCTGGAATTCAGATCCCCAGCAGCAGTGACGACGTACACTCCTCCTACTCTTACAAATCGCCGTACACCACCACCGCACCCAAGTTGGAGTACCGGGCTTCCAGTGACAGCCTCAATAGCGTCAACAGCGCCGACGGCTATGGGAAGCGCGGGCAGACAAAGCCGTCGGCAGCCGACCCGTACTACTCAGAGGACGACCCCGACGCCGCCAAGTGCTGCGTGTACAGGAAGTACCCGGCCGACCTGGCGCACAAGATCCGCAGTGCCAACCACATGGAGGATGATGACGAGGCCGACCTGGACACGCCCATCAACTACAGCCTCAAGTATTCTGACGAGCAGCTGAATTCTGGGAGGCAGAGCCCCAGCCGGGCTGGGGAGGAAGAGGATGAGGTGGTGGTGGTGGAGGAGGAGCCGGCAGCGGCGAGGAGATCGGACCGCCGCTCGGCTCGCTCCCGGAGCCCCGGCTACCCACTGTTCTCGGATGGCGCCGGCAGGAGCAACGAGGGTGAAGACTCAGCAGCAGTGGCACCAGTGACTTCATCGTATCGCCGCCAGCCCCCACCCCCACCGCCACGTTTCGGCGTCCCTGGCGACTATGGCGACGACAAGCCAACCAACTATGGTGAGCGGTATTCGGAGGGTGAGCGTCCCGACGACCAGCCCATAGACTACAGCCTCAAGTACGCCGCCACTGCCCACAAGTCCCTCTTCACCAAAGCGCCGTCCGGCCAGACATCTGCATCAAAAGAGCAGCAGCGGCTCAGCCAGGACGTCTCCACCTCCTCGCTGGTGGCCAATAAGAGGTCCCAGCTCCGCCCATCGCTCGCCCCAGCTCGGGCAGTGACGAAAAGCAGCGCCTGCAAAGTTGCCGGCATCAACCAAGAGACGCTGCAGACATACTGTGTGGAGGACACACCTATCTGCTTCTCCCGCGGCAGCTCGCTGTCCTCCCTGTCCTCGGAGGACGAGGATGATGGCGTTGGGCGCAAGAGGAATGCTGCCAGCGGCAGCAACGACTACCCAACCCTTCCCATCTCTGAGAAGGAAGGAGGAGATAGGAGGAGCCAGAGGGCAGAGAAGGAATCAGAGAGCCCGGCGGTGGCGGCGGGGGCATCTTCTGGCCAGTATGGCAGGGCCAAGCGCGGCGGCCACCACACCCACCACCACCATAAACCGGCAGGGGAGTTTGCCTCGTCGTCTTCAGGCACCCGGTCGCCATCCAAGAGCGGTGCGCGGACGCCCAAGAGCCCGCCAGAGCAGCACTACGTCCAGGAGACGCCGCTGATGTTCAGTCGCTGCACGTCGGTGAGCTCGCTTGACAGCTTCGAAAGCCCATCCATCGCCAGCTCGGTGCAGAGTGAGCCGTGCAGCGGCATGCCAAGCGGCGTCATCAGCCCCAGCGACCTGCCAGACAGCCCCGGGCAGACCATGCCGCCAAGCCGCGCCAAAACACCACCGTTGCCAGCCATAACCACCGCTCCTGCTCCCCCGGCGCCGCCAGTGACAGCACCGCTACAGCCGACCTTGGCCCAGGTGAAACGCCATGAGGAGCTGCCGCCAAGGAAACAAGCCGCCGTCACAATGCCACCCAATCATCGCCGCCACCATCATCACCACCACCACGATGAAGATGACGAGGACAACGGTGCTGATGGCCTGCTGCACTTTGCCACTGAAAGCACGCCACACGGCTTCTCCCGTGCCTCCAGTCTGAGTGCGCTCAGTCTGGACGAGCCCTATATCCCCAGGGAGCCGGAATCGAAGGGTGCTGCCACCGACACTGGCAACAGTGAGGACGGCGCAGCCACCACTGGTCAAACGAGCCAAACCTCGCCCAGCCCAGTGACAAAGCTGATGCCCTCTACTCCGCCCCATCCACCGCCTCCCCGGAGAGGTGACATCCTCGATGACTCGGACGACGACGACGACATTGAGATCCTGGAGGCGTGCATCAACTCGGCCATGCCTAAGTCGTCCAGGAAGCCCAAGAAGCAGCCGCCAGTGCTTGCCTCAGCCACACCCCCCTCTGCATCAGCAGCACGCAAACCCAGCCAACTCCCTGTCTACAAGCTCCTCCCCTCTCAGAGCCGCCAACATCAGCATCAGCGGAAAACCATCAGCTCGCCACCACACGCCGAGGAAGTCCCGCGTGTTTACTGTGTAGAGGGCACACCGCTCAACTTCTCGACTGCCACCTCCCTAAGCGACCTCACCATCGACTCGCCTCCCAATGAGCTTGCCCCGCCTCCTCCCTTCTCCTCCTCCCAGCAGCGGCGGCGGGAGGGCCTGCCGGAAGGCGAGAGCACTGAGGAGCCTGACGTGACGCTGTCGCCACCACCCACCACCAATGCCACCACTGCTACCACTGTCCTGACTACACCGACGACGACTCTCGACGAGGACGCTGGCAACGAAGGCGATGACATCCTGGCTGAATGCATCAGTGCCGCCATGCCAAAAGGGAGGCCGCGCAAGCCCTTTAGAACTCCACGTGCCACTGTTGAGCCGCCTCCACCACCCCAGCGCCTCCACCACCTTCACCCGTCCCTGGCGCCCTCCCCTGTGAGCTTGGTGCAGCGGGAGGTAGAGAAGAAGAAGAAGCCGACGTCACCTGTCAAGCCCATGCCGCAGCGGCCGTACGCAGCACCCGCCTCCACCGCCCTGAAGGACGCCAAGGACGCCAAGCCCGGCTTTGCCTTCGACTCACCCCGCCACTACACGCCCATTGAGGGCACACCCTACTGCTTCTCCCGCAACGACTCCCTCAGCTCGCTGGACTTCGATGACGATGAGGAGGTGGACCTGACAACGCCGAAGGAGAAAGCAGATCCCAGGCGAAGGGACGGCGAGCAAGGAGGACGGCGGCCCGCTAAACCTTCACCGCCACCACCGCAACTTGAAGCCATTACAGTCTGCCCTCGGACAAAGGCACCTGACGCGGTCGCTGCCTCGACTGCGGCTCTGCCGGACGAGAAGCAGAAGTTCGCCATTGAGGATACGCCCGTCTGCTTCTCCCGCAACTCGTCGCTAAGCTCGCTCAGCGACATCGACCAGGAGAACAACAACAAGGAGTTTGCACCACCAGAGAACAGTGACACACCAGCTCCTCCTGTGACACCACCCGCCATTGCTCCTCCTCCTTCCCAGGTGGAGTCCGGTGCCGGGCCGCCGCGTGCAGCCTCGGGCTACGCCCCCAAAGCCTTCCACGTGGAGGACACCCCTGTCTGCTTCTCCCGCAACTCGTCACTCAGCTCGCTGAGCATTGACTCCGAGGATGACCTGCTGCAGGAGTGCATCAGCTCAGCGATGCCCAAGAAGAAGAAGCAGGCACCGCAGGGGAAAGGTTGTGACCCGCCAACACCACAGTCTCTTCCTCTTCCTGAGAATCTAGAGGACGGGATCATGGCAGAGGAGCCCGACCTCATCCTGGAGCTTGCCGATACCGATGGCCGCAGCCCCGCCTCGCCGGACTCTGAGTCGTTCGACTGGAAGGCCATCCAGGAGGGCGCCAACTCCATCGTCAGCAGCCTCAACCAGGCTGCCGCTGCCTGCCTCTCCCGCCAGCCGTCATCTGACTCTGACTCAGTGCTCTCCCTCAAGTCAGGACTCTCAGTCGGTTCACCGTTCCACCTCACATCCTCGAACGCTGCCGCTGAGGAGAGCGAGCTGCCGCCACCGCCCACAGGAGGCCCGCGGATCCTGAAGCCAGGCGAGCGGAGCACGCTTGAGGTCAAGAAGAAGAAGAAGGAGGAGGAGGAGGAGGAGGAAAGCAGGGCGCTGAAAGGTGGGAAGAAGGTCTACAGGAGTTTGATCACTGGGAAGCCGCGGCCAAGCGGCGACACCGTCGCGCCATTGCCACGGGGGCGGAGCAAACCGTCACACCAGAGTGTCGTGTCTACCAGCAGCGGTGGCTCCTCCCCCAGAGTGGTGAAACCTCCAGGGAGGAAGTCAGACGGAAGCCCTGCCCGCGAAGGAGGAGGAGGAGCAGCAGCAGCAGCAGGAGGAGGGGGCTCCAGCAAGGCTTCATCCCGCTCTGGGTCCCGGGATTCAACGCCATCCCGGCCTGTGACAAACCAGAACCTGACTCGCCCCCCGGGGCAGTCATCCGGGAGCACCACGGTGTCAGGCAAACTGTCCCAGCTGCCCTGCACTGCCTCACCCGGTGCTGCCAAGTCATCAGCCTCCACCACCAGGATGTCCTACCCATCCCAGGGCCGCCAGGCGGGCCAGGCAACCCCGACAAAGCAGAGCGGGCTTCCCAGAAGCACCAGCAGCGCCATCCCGAGGAGCGAGTCAGCTTCCAGGAAGTCGGAGCCGCCAAGGACCAGTAGGTTGAGCGGCGGTGGTGGCAGCTCAGACTCGGAGCGCTCGGAGAAGCCGGGCCTCGTCCGCCAGTCCACCTTCATTAAGGAGGCACCGAGTCCGACGTTAAAGAGGAAGCTGGAGGAGTCTGCGTCGCTAGAGTCACTGTCGCCGTCGTCGCCGAGCCGGACGCCGGTCTCCAGCCCGTCGCTGCCGGACATGTCATTGTCACTGCCCTTCCGGCCAGCTGCCCTTCCACCTGCGCTGCCACCTGTGTCGTCTCAGCAGCGGCGCCACGAGGTCAACCGCTCGCACTCGGAGAGCCCGTCCCGGCCACCGGAGTCGTCACGCTTCAGCCGCACGGGGACGTGGAAGCGGGAAAGCGGGAGCAAACACTCGTCATCACTGCCACGTGTTGGCACCTGGAAGCGTACCGGCAGTTCATCGTCCATCCTGTCGGCCTCGTCTGAATCAAGCGAAAAGGGGCGGAGCGAGGACGAGCTGCGCAGGCCGGCAAGCCCTGACCGGAAGGCGGCTTTGAAAGGAACATGGAGGAAGACAAGGGACGGCGGAGACGATGCGGTGACTTCCAACTCCGCCAAATCAGAGGATGTCTGGGTGCGGATTGAGGATTGCCCTGTCAACAACCCACGCTCTGCAGCTCGCTCCCCAACGGTCAATGCCCCGCCAGTCATTGATGGAGTCCTGGCAAAGATGCCGCCACAGCACTCTTCTTCTTCTGAGCCCCGCCCCCGGTTGCCACTCGGCTCTGAGACTAACTTGAACCTCCTTCGGAGCAGCGAGAGCCTCGACGACAAACTTCCGGAGTCGGCAGCAGCCAAACTCACCCGAAGCAGCCCTTGCGTCGCCCAGGAGCACCCAGCTGTGGAGCAGCAGCCACCGCAACGACAGCAGCAGCAGCAGCAACGCAGCCCATTCAGTGCCACCAACGGCGGCAAGCACAGTGGCGGCGGGGGCGGGGCCGTGGCGGCGAGGGTAAGCCCTTTCAACTACACACCGAGCCCCCGCAAGAGTGCCACCGACACACCAACAGCCGCTGCCACGACAACCAACGCCACCGCTGCCAACAACGCTGCCACCAATGCCGCGGCGAGCACAACCCCGCCACGACCCTCCCTTATCCCAACGCCTGTTGCCAACACGCCGGGCGCCAAGAAGCGAGAGCCCAAGGGCGACAGCTCTGGAGAGCGCGGCTCATACATCGTCACGTCAGTGTGAGATGCCCTGCCCCCCTATTCCCACCCACCCACCCCCTCCCCCCCCTGGCAAAACACCAACCCTGAATGAAATAAAAACACAGCACTACGAAACCATGTACAAATTTGTAACCCTACCACCCCCCCTCTTTCCCCAACCTTTATCATCGAAGACGTGAATGGGACATTTTTTTAAAAAGAAGAAAGAAGCATTTGTAAATAGCGTCGTGGGATTGGACGACAAGGAATGGCAGGAAAGGAAAGAAGGAAAAGAAGTCGCGAGAGAGATAGCTCAGTCAGAATTTGCGAATTGTACAGTACCGAGTGTGTGTAATTTAAACTGCAGGCCCCACGCCCACTCTCTGCCCTGCCCTTCCCCACCCTGTCTGTCAAGCTTTCCGAACATAAACAAGAAAAGACGGACTTTGAAATCAATCCCAAAGTTTTTTCTTCCTATTTATACCACTAGCGTAACAAAAACCAATGTTACAGTGCTTAGCTCCGCCGCCCGCCCACCCCGCCCGACCCCCTCACGTTTCCTTGCATGGATCCCCCCGCACTCTTTAACGATGAACGTTACCATGGTGAAAAACGACAATAACGATGGAAGATGATGTTTTGGTAGCTGTAGCGTAAAATTTGTACATTCATTTTCTTGTTTAAAATTTTTCTTATTTTATTTTGTGCGCTTTTGTTTCATGAAAGGTTCTAACGCAATTTTGTGGGAGTTTCGTTCCGAAAATAAGTAAAATCTGCTGTTTTTGTGGAAATTAAAAGTCAGTTATTTCCTGTATTTTTCTGTGGATAATTTCAGAAAATTTTGAAGATTCAAATTTAAACACAACTGCCCTTAAATACGGAAAGCCGAACTCTTAAATCTGTCAATTTAAGGTTTCCTCACTTACGGGCAAAGGCATGCGTGTCGTAGAAGTTAACCTTTTCGAAATGGAGAGGCTAGGTGTAAAATTCTGCGTACTTTTAATCCACAAATCACCACATTATTGCAACAAAATCGCCACTTTTTTAATTTGTTAAAATTTGTTTTTCAGCTGTTCACCCCTGTATATTTTGGTGGAAGAACATAGCATGAATATTAAGCAAATTACTTTGAAAAAGTGACATTTTTTGTATCCTGAATCGACTAGTAGATCCCGCCGAATTAGCACTCTGCAACGTGCTTTCGTTTGCTGGTGAGCAACGCAGCTTTAAACTTACAAATTCTTTTAATGGAGTCCTGTATAACGTCCCCTCCATACGAAAGAACATGATTTTCACGGCAAAACTTATTGTTACATATTTTTGTTGTGATTTGCCATCTGGAAGCTTTTTAAGATTGAAATTTGGAAAAATTCAGGGTTGAAATATTGGAAATATTGACGAACATCACAAAATAGATTATTTTCCAAGACAAGGTTTTCAGAACGATTCTCCTCTGTTTTTGCATTTGTACAAGGGTGGGAAATTGACCACTAGCCCCATTTAAAGCTAAAAATAAATAAATAGTCATTCAGAGCCTGAAAAATTCACTTTGGACCATATCAATTTGTGAAAAATTCTAAATTTGTAAAATTTCCATTTCAAAAGTGGCTGGTGGTTGAAAATTTGCCTTTACCTCTTTTTTTCCCTGTTTCGAAAACAACACTGTAAAGCGTAAATTATTATTGTAAAACTGTTTAAAAACTGTAATTTTGACACATAACTTAACGAGAAAAATTAACAATGCTAATGAATTTTTACCAAAAATGTACTAATACGTTTTATTATTATTGCTGTAATTTTTTTTCCTTGAATGTTGACGGTGGAGGAAAAAATTAAAATTAAAAAATCTTGACGAAATGTAAATGCGGTAATAAACAATAAACGTTAACATTTTCTGTGCAAAATTGTTTTTTGTGTTTTTTTCATATTAGCTTAGTTCAGATTTGTGGTTTTGAACAAATTGATATTTTTTGAATTCTTTTCAATTTAGAATATTTATGATTAAGTTGACTTTTACCAAAGGAAATGTCAGTTTCAATTTATATTTGAGTTCATGAAGTTGACAGGTATTTAGGAGCAAGGAAGAGTAGAAAGGAGGAAAGAATATGAAAAGGAAGGAAATGTGCCCTTCGACAAAAATAAATGTTTAACCCAAAGCTGTTAAAGCTGAGTGTGAGTGGCTTTTATTTTGAAAGCTATTACCAGACGTCCTATTTACTTTGAAAGATCATACAGGACGTTCTATTTTCTGACTGGCTTTTATTTTGACTGGTTAGGCGTTTACTTTGAAAGCCATAGGAAGTCATGTTTTTTATTCTGGTTGGTGGGCTTTTAATTTGAAGCATGTGACCAGAAATCTTATTGTATGTTCTGGCTGGATTTTATTTTGAAAACATTCTGCCGACAACACGTTTACTATAGTATAGTATACAAACTATCATAATGAATAAAAATGAGCAATACAAAAAATCTACTTGCAAAAAGTTTGCTGCTGCTAGAGAAAAAAAACCTGCTGATGGTGTAAAGTAAAGAGGCTTATCATTGCTCCTTAGCATCGCTCGTCACTAAGGCACACGGGATATTTCTCATTGATCCAGTACAATCTATTGCATCAATCACTCTCCTGAATCCTAATGAATTTCAGTGCATTTATGCAACAGTAAATTTCATTAATGTAATTAATGTAAGCTACCTGATATTTGATAGAAGCCTCTTTTATATCTAGAGTGGCAAATTGCCTGGAAACACTACAAACATTAGGTAGATAGGTACTTTGTTAATCCCTGAGGGGAAATTTAGTAACATAGAACAACAACATAGAATAACACAACTAAGGTAAGTAATAATAGTTAAAGAATAAAAAATCTATAAACTATGCTCTACAAAAAATATACAAATGCTTAGTGTAAAAGGAAAAGAAATCGTGTGTGGGGGGGTGATGGTTAGTCCAGGGATGAGTTGTATAGTCTGATGGCGGTGGGCAAGAAGGACCTCCGATGTCGCACCGTGGTATCGAGGCAGGATGAGTCTATGGCAGGATGATATAGAGCCCTTCTTACTATCTCTTAAATCAATTGTATCGCTCTGTACACTTATTTTTTCATTCGAATGCAATGTTTTGGTTCATACAGTATCTGGTTTTGTTAATGGACTTTTCTCAACAAATTTGTTTTAAAAGTCCACGGTATCCTCTAGGAGTGATTGATGCCATTTTTTCCAGTGACCTGATTGGTGATTACATGCAACATGGACAGCTCCAGAGCAGCGGATTTAATATAAAATAAAATTAATTATTGATGATGAAATTATATCATTTGCAACAGTAAAACGATTCAGCAGAGTATAAAATAGAGTATAAACACACCTATAGAATATAAAAATAAGAACTAAGAAACCCAACAGGTCATTCTGGCTTGCTGGATTTTGTTTTGAAGGAAGTTGGAAACACTACAAACCTATCTTGAATACCTATCTAATCTCACTGGCTTTTATTGTGAATATTTTGAAGTCGCCCTTAGAAGTACTAATCTATCCTCGCCCGCTTTTATTTTGAAGCCAGCACCCTCAATTCCCTTTGTCATTCGGTTTAACTGGGTTTACCTTGACTGCCTCGCTTTACTTTGAAGCTCCTGACCGGAAGTCGTGTTATATTATTGTGTTTAGTTTGCCTTGAACTCACCGTCTCTCTCTTTCTCTCCCTCTCTTTCAGTTCGCGATGGACGCTCAAAAGGTAAGTGTGAAAAAAAGACGACAAGAAATGTATCTGTCTCATGGTCTAGCTACATAGAGAGGATGATACGCTACCTAGTTTGGCTGTTAAACGCTAACGCCTCTCTCTCCCTTTCTCGCCTATCCATTTTCTATGTCTCGTCCTCTATCGCCGTGTGACGTTAATTGGCCGATTCTCTCTCTCTGGTAGAGTCAGTTTCACTTTGAATGGATTTTAAAGGGATTAAGCTAGTCTCCGTGTTGAGCTCTCTCTCCCTCCCGCCTCTCTTCCTGGTAGAGTCACTATCACTTTAAACGGGCTACGACAAACCAAATTTGACTTTTGCTTTTCTTTTATTTCTCTGTCCTTTTGACTTTCTCTTTCTTTCTCTCACGTTTACTAATTTTCTGGTATTTGTCTGTCTCTCTGTGACCTCTTATTCTTCAAGTAACTATCTCGCCCTCATTTATCACTCTTTCCATCCATCTGTCATCCTTTCTTTCTCTCTTTTTATTATTTCATTAAAATATGTAAAAATCACCTATAAAATGTTAAAAAAAGAATTGAAAGTAAATTATTTGACTTCATGATAAAAACTTAATATGCTTACAAAAGATAAGAGATAAACAAGATAAATGGAAATTTTGAAGAGGCTAAATCACATTCAGATTTAATAAGATTAAGATTATTCAAATTAAAAATAGGAAATTGTAAGATTTGAAAACTCACTATGGGCTGAGATTAGTACCACCAGGAATAGAATTTGAATTATAATAATATATATTTATATATAATTTGTTTGAAATTGAATAAAATGGTTTGAATTTGATCCTCATTGCATTCAAGCACAGATTCAGTTTCTCTCTGCCCACAACACCAGCCTTTGCCGGTAGCTAACATTTGCGTTACATTACAGTCATTTAGCAGACTCTTTTATCCAAAGCAACTTACAAGTTACAGTGGACACTACGTGGGGATCGAACCCACGACCCTGAGACTGAGAGTCTCATGCTGTACCGACTGAGCTGTCTGTTAGCATCTGCGCTAACAATAGTTCCAAAACATTACAGCTAGTCAAGCTAGTGTTACATTTCCTCTCTGTAGTAACGTAATAGTAGCCAGTAACGTTAGCTAATTGGCAGACGGGGTGTGTGGTTGAGGCGCTGGCTGGATACAGATGAGGACCAGGCTGGTAGGCTGGTTCTCCTGCATCCACACCAGCTGTGGACAACTGAGGCCAAGTGGACAGCTGAGGCCAAGTGGACAGCTGAGGCCAAGTGGACAGCTGAGGCCAAGTGAACAGCTGAGGCCAAGTGGACAGCTGAGGCCAAGTGGACAACTGAGGCCAAGTGGACAGCTGAGGCCAAGTGAACAGCTGAGGCCAAGTGGACAGCTGAGGCCAAGTGGACAGCTGAGGCCAAGTGGACAACTGAGGCCAAGTGGACAGCTGAGGCCAAGTGAACAGCTGAGGCCAAGTGGACAACTGAGGACAAGTGGACAACTGAGGACAAGTGGACAGCTGCAGCCTGGGACTGATGTCTGATGTTCTCCAGCGACTGGAACCACTACAGTCAAGTGAACCGCACTTTAACTTCTGTTGGGCGTCTACTGGTGTGGCTGCAGTTGTCCAGTTAGCCTTAGTTGGCCGGTGTGGGATGCCTGCCAGGCTGATTCTCTCCATCCAGCCAACACCTCAACCACAGCCCCGCCACACTAACATAACTGAACCTAACGTGTCAAACAATGGGGGGGGGCATTTAATGTCCATTGACAAGCGTGACATCTGGCAATAATTCAAAATAAAGTTTAGTACATAAAGTTAGCTGACAAGTTAATTCATTCTTCAAGCATGAGTGTGTGTGTGCTTCCAGCAGACTAGCACTAGCATTAGCTGGAAAAGAGTTTGATTGAATCTGTGCTTGGTCACCGGATGTGTGTCAGAGAGATGAACTTGAATTGTAAGAACTGAATTTGAAAACATATTGACAGTTGAATGCAATGGGGATCAATTTAAATTTCAAACCAATATATTCAATTTCAAATTGTGTAATACAAATTCAAATTATGCAATTCAATTTTTGAATTCAGTAATTCAATTTGAGTATGACCAATTAAAATAAATGTAATTCACATTAGATTTCTGGTGGCACTAATCTCAGCCCAAAACTAGCAAATAAAACTATAAAAGGTTAAATTTCCTGAAGAAAATGTGTGTGCTTGCTTCAGCTTGAAAATGTACTAATAGTAGTATTAAAGTTGTAGTAGTTTTAAAAGCTGTTGGAGTATTACATTAGTCATTTAGCAGACGCTTTTGTCCAAAGCGACTTACAAAGGTAATAGCTAACACTATCTGGGGCTCGAACCCACAACCATGAGAGTCTCATGCTCTACCGACTGAGCTAACCAGGCCCACAAAGAAAGTATGAAGTGGTGGTATAGGCTGGGTGATAAAACGATCTCCGTAATTTTCATGAAAATCCCACGATAACGATGATAAACTGATAAGAGTAATTTTTGATAAGTGGTACTGGTCCACATTTACAGCACAGCTACAGCAATAGGGTTGTTGAGCCAAAACGAGGAATTAGCTACCCCATATGATATGATAGCAAGGAGATAACAAGTTCAGTTTCATTGTGAAAGACATGATGCCAGTTAGGACGGTGGAAAAAACAGGCTTCAAAAGGCTGAAAGTGGTTGACTCCAGGTATGAAAAGCAGCACTCCCTCAGCTTGATGCAGAATGCAGGGGGAAGCTGAAAGAGCAGCTCAGAGATGTAACCCACTTTACCGCTGACACCACTGATATGGTCTAGCAGGCAGAGCTTTACATGAGCCTCACTATCCACTATATCGACAAGGAGTGGAACCTCTTAAACAAATGCCTGCAAACAGCATATTTTCCCAAAGACCACACTGGTGAGACAATCGCAAGAGGGATTGTGGACTCACTCGCATGTTGAGGACGTGAGGACTGGATGGTGTTACCACAGACAGTGGTGCGAACGTAGTCAAGGCCGTCTCCCTGTCAGTGCTTTCTCTGTGTGCTGCAAGAAGAAGAGAGACTTGGCAGAGCTTTCCCTACCTCAGCACAAGTTGGTCACAGAGTCACCCACCAGGTGGGTTCTCGTCTTAAGATGGCAGAACGAGTGCTTGAGTAAGAGAAGGCTATTGCACAGGTCCTGTCAGCTGACAAAAAAGCAGGTCCTGGAATCACTCCACAAGGCACTGATGCCCCTTCTAGAGTTCACCGATGCCGTCTCTGAGGAAGATTAAGTGTTTCTTACCTCAAGCCAGTCCTGCACCTGTTCAATGACCAGGTTTTGAAGTGTGATGCTGATGACACAGAGCTAATCAAAACCATCAAGACAACTGTCCTGGAATACTTGAATGAGAAATATGATGACCACCACTGATGATTTCCTGGACATGGCATCAATGGTAGATCATCGGTTCAAGACCCAGTACATCAAAAAAAGAGAAAATGAATGCCATACAAGCCAGAGCCATTACTGAGATGTTGAAAGAGGGCAGCACATCACAAGCTGGTCAGTCAGAGCCACTGAAGAAGGGACAGAGGGAGGAGATGCTACAGCTGCTCCACTAAAAAAGCTGAAGAAGACATTGGGTAGCTTTTCAAAAAGTCCTACTCCATCACCCCATCAGGCCTGACAGAAGAGCAGGCTGCCGAGGCTGAACTGAATAACTACCTACTAGCTCCAGATGCAGACAGCGAGGCCAATCCTCTGGCTTGATGGAAGAGCCATAAAGCAACCTTTCCCAGAGTTAGCCACTTGGCAAAACGCTACCTGTGCATACCTGCCACCAGTTCTCCACAGGTGGAAACATGGTAACCTGCCATAGGGCGGTGTTAGCCCGAAGCAGTGGACAGACTTGTCTTTCTACCCCATATCCTGTAATGCAACAGACAAAAAATGTGCAATCAAAAGTAGCAAGTAACAATTTTGTGTTTATTTTATTTTATTAATTCAGACTTGTTTCTCTTCTACCTGTACAAATGTTGTTGAGAAACTTGAAACCAACACTTGTATTATGATAGGACTCGCATAGCAGTTTTTGTTATTCTTTTATTTTACTTTGTGTGTTTTGCTCTACCTCTACTTGAAAACAAGTTTAGTAATGTGAGTTCAACTTCAAAGTAATTTGAAGGAAATTGTAAAGCTGAAGTTTTTCTATATATAGTTTTATAATGTCCATTGTGGTACTTTTATTTCCTATTTTTTCTTTTTGCACTTTGTGTTCATTTTGTACCTCTACAAATGTTTGACACATGCTAGACTGTGATAGGAATCAGAGCAGGAGTTTTTCTATTTATAAGTTACATTTTTCAAATTTATATATTGTGGTGTAGCGAGTCCATTTTTACATGTTTATTTTTTTATGTTTATTTAACAGCATTGTTGCTATTGCCTTGTTGAGGCATAAATGTTAAACCATGTTAAAGTCATTGATTCTAAAAATTAATGATTGTTTTGAACCATAACAAACGTGATTTCTTTAGGATTCAATCCTAAACTGAATCTACCCCTTCAACTTCACATTAAGTGTTATTAAATGTATATTGTGATAATTAGTTATCGATCAAAATGAAAAACATATAGTGATAATATTTTTGCCCATATCGCCCCGCCCGTAGTAGTAGTAGTAGTAGTAGTAGTAGTAGTAGTAGTAGTAGTATTTCACGCCATTAAACAGCAACAAAGCAAAATGTGATTGGTGTCAAGTCTGTACTATATTGTGGTAATACCACAAACCTTGTAAAACGCATGAAAGACACATAGAAGAGAAGAAGAGTTACAGCAGAGGGGAGGAGGGGCAGAGCTCTTCAGAGTAGAAAGCTACAGAAGAGATTTATTTCTACTGTTGAGGGTATTTTATTAGGCCAGAATTTCAGTAGATGTGAAGAATTATTTTTCTGATTAAAGAGAAAAAGAGAGGAGTCTGATGTGTCTTTTACTGATACTAATGTAAAGGTTTGTAGATTAAAACATTTTGATGACTATTTACTTTCATTGTAGAATTCACAAAGATTTGCCATCTTTATATACACAAGAAGAAGTATCGGTATCGGAATACTAGCCCTGGTATTACTTACTCGGATCGAAAAGTAAACCCATCACCCATCCCTAATTATTAGTATTAAAAGTACTACCAGTTTTAATAGAAATAAAATCAGAAGTAATATCATTCTACCATGTGTGTATGGGGAGCATGATTTTCAAACAAATTTCAATAATTCACAAAATTATTGTATGGAAACTTTCAGATCAAACTGTAGACGTCTTTCATGTCCAGCTTTGTGTTTTCCTTTCATTCATCAGTAAACCACAACCTGAGTCTCTGGTCTCTGGACATTGTGAACAACACTCAGGGTCACGGTTTCAGATATCTCCACCCACCCAAATCACCACCACCAATCAAGGGGTGGGGGCCGAAAAGTTGCTTAAACCTTAAATTGTGCTAAAAATTGCTGCAAAGGGGTCTGCTTTAAATTAGACCCCTTTGAAAAATAGTAGCACGTGATTCCTGAATATGCTGAACATTTGAAATTGAATTAAATTTGAATAGCGTTGATAGCTTGAGCAGTTCAGCTGCATTTATGTTTAAAAAGTGTACAGAGGAATAAGAATATGAGGGATAACAATAGTGTATTTAGCACATTAACTATAACTAGAAAAGGTTAATTGTGAGGAAAATGTGTGTGCTTGCTTTAGCTTGGAAATGTTTTTTAAAAAAGTTGAATTAATTAGAAAGATAATGTGTTGAGAAGTAGTAGTAGCAGGAGTAGCAGAAGTAGTAAAGGCAAAGGTAATAGCAGGATTAGTAGTAGCAGAAGTAGAAAAGGCAGAAGTAATTGCAGCAGTGGAATTATTAGTAGTAGTAGCAGTAGTAGTAGTAATAGCATAAGTAGTAGCAGAAATAGTAAAAGCAGAAGTATTAGTATTTACTAGGGTGATACTAGACGGTTTCTATGTTGTGCTAGGTGGTTGCTAGGGTGTTTCTAGGTGATACTAGTAGTACTACTACTGGTATTAAAAGCTGTAGCAATAGTTATTGTAGTATTAAAAGCTGTAATATTCAGAGTAGTAGTAGCATCAAAAGCTGTAGTAGTATTAAAAGTTGTAGTAGTAGAAGTAGTACTAGTAGTACTAGTAGTAAAAGCAGTGTTGGGCAGTAGTGTCGCTACAAGTAGCGGCATTACTAGTTCAACTACATTTCTCAGTAGCGTCGCTGTTTTCTGAATCAAATAACGTTTCAGTAGCGAAGCTCTTTTATTGATCAAGTAGTGCGGTAGCGTCCACACAAGCTACATTTCCCCAGGCAGCTCAAGCTGAAGCGCAGCGGAGCTTTCTGCTGGTCTGAAATAAAACTGCTAAGGATCAGTAAGTGACGCCACCGCCATACACGGACCTGTATGTGTAGCCGACAGAAGCACTTCCATATGACGGTGACATCACTTACCAATCCTTGGGCTGATGCCTGCGACTTGTCTGCTGCAGGCGAATACAGACCCGCGAGCTTGAGTTTACTTGATGGAAAGATGGCAGAGGGTGAGGACGGAGAGGAATTGATCCCGAGGGAGTCGCCATGGCCGTACCTCGAGCTAAGACATGAGTTTAAGTGAAACAACAGAGAAAAATAATGCGTTCAGGTGCTCACTGTGCAACCCCAAGGAGAAGCTGCTCTCAACTTCCAAGACCTCAAACACTTACAACATTTAATAAACAATTAAAATGAACATTTTTTGCCTGCCTGTCTGTTTGACTGATCAGCATTGACTTGGAATGAAGTTGGTTCAATGTAAAAAAAATAAATAGCTTTGACGTAGCTTAGCTTGCTACATTTCTCTGGGGGGTAGCTTCAGTGTAGTAAAGCTTCATTTAATGTAGAGTAACTGGTAGCTTAGCTCACTACACTTTTCAAGTAGCTTGCCCAACACTGAGTAAAAGTTGCAGTAGTATTAGTAGTTGTAATAGTAGTAGTATGTGTGTATTTAACTTCTGGAGGGATTCTGAACTACTTGACTCATCTAGAATAGTCTGAGTATATTTTTCTTGCTTACCAGGTTGCTGTTAGCTGTACTTTGATTGCTTAAGTATTAGTGCTTTAATCAGTAGTCTATTGTTAGCTGCTAGT
This sequence comes from Hoplostethus atlanticus, assembly GCA_034670405.1. Lineage (NCBI taxonomy): Eukaryota > Metazoa > Chordata > Actinopteri > Trachichthyiformes > Trachichthyidae > Hoplostethus > Hoplostethus atlanticus. The sequence goes on from JAXDDX010000235.1 coordinate 276,510, forward strand.
TGGTCAGTTTCTCTTTGTGTCATAGCCCCTATTGAAGGTAGTTTCACCAAGCTAGGCCAATTGCCTTGTTAATTGTCTGGGAGGGGCCTGCACTCCTGGCAGACAATTAGCAATCAGTGGAAGCAGTCTTAAACCACTGCTGCTTTGAAAGCGCCAGCTTTCAAGCGTCAGGCAAAGGAAGGCTAGGCGAACAAAGGCAACAGGCGACTTTTCAAGCCCGACTTCTTCGAAGATTAGGTGCTTCTTCTCTTCATAAACCGTATCATTGTATTGTGATCTACCATGTGTTTGCTTTCTATTCCTGTCCTCTCCTCTTTCCGGTGGTCGCACAGACGCTGGGTCACACCCAGACGCCGCGACCCCACTAATCTCATCTATCCTACTCTCTCAACTCGCGTTGAGCAAGTGGTGGCAGGGGGGGCTTTGGAACTGCCAGTCGGCTGTGCCGAAAGCTGAGTTCATCTCAGGCTACGCATCCCTGCTCTCCCTCAACTTTCTTGCTCTAACTGAGACTTGGATCACCCCAGAAAACACTGCCACGCCCGCTGCTCTGTCAGATGTGTACTCTTTCTCTCACACTCCCAGAGCTGCGATGTGAGGCGGTGGTACTGGCCTGCTAATTTCCAGCAAATGGAAATACTCTCTTTTTTCTCTGCCACAATTCTCTCCTTCCTCCTTTGAATTTCATGCTGTCACTGTTTCTCATCCAGTCAAGCTCACCATCGCGGTTGTTTATCGCCCACCAGGCCCTGCTGGTGAGTTCCTGGAGGAGCTTGACACACTAGTCTCCCACTTCCCTGACGATGGCTCTGGACTCATCCTTCTCGGTGACTTCAACATCCAGACTGAGAAGCTTGACCTTCTTCTTTCGTTCCTCGCCTCCTTCGACCTAGCCCTCTCCCCATCTCCTCCTACCCACAAGGCTGGCAACCAACTGGACCTAATCTTCACCAGACACTGTTCTACTGCCAACCTCTCTGTCACTCCTCTTCATCTCTCTGACCACTACTTCATGTCCTACACTCTCTCTCTCTCCTCTCCCCCCTCACATCCTCCCCCTACCCACATGGTTTCTTCTCGTCGCAATCTCCGCTCGCTCTCCCCCACTGATCTTTCCTCTTCTGTTCTCTCTGCTCTCCCTGCCCCTGAATCTTTTTCTCTTCTATCCCCTGATACTGCCACTGATCTTCTTCTCTCTACTCTGTCCTCTTCTCTGGACCATCTCTGTCCCCTCACCTCCAGGCCTGCACGCCAAACTCCACCTGCCCCTTGGTTGTCGGACTCAGTGCGTACTGAGAGACGGAGCCTGAGAGTGGCTGAGCGCAAATGGAGAAATGGCAACCTCCCGGAGGACCTTCTTACCTTCCAATCTCTCCTTTCCACTTTTTCCTCCTCTCTATCTGCTGCTAAAGCTGCTTTCTTCTGCACTAAAATTCAAACTTCTGCTTCCAACCCTAAAAAACTCTTTGAAACTTTCTCTTCCCTCCTCCAACCCCCACCCCCTCCTCCCACCTCCTCCCTCCGCCCTGACGACTTTGCCAACTTCTTTGACAAGAAGGTCAACGATATCCGATCCTCCTTCCCTCACCACCCGGCTGGTGCCCTGCGCACCAACCACACCTGTCTGCCTTCCACCCATCCCTCTCTACCACCCTCTCCACCTTTTCCCTCCCCACCTCCCTCCCTATCCCATTTTTCTCCCCTCTCCCCAGACGAGGTCCTTCACCTGGTTACATCTAGCCGCCCCACCACATGCTCCCTTGACCCGGTCCCGTCCACTCTGCTTCAGTCTACTGCACCTGAACTCCTTCCCTTCCTGACCCACCTCATCAACACGTCTCTGGTGTCTGGATGCTTTCCCTCTGCTTTCAAGACTGCCAGAGTCACCCCCCTTCTGAAGAAACCAACACTTGACCCCTCTGAGGTCAAGAACTACAGACCGGTTTCCCTTCTACCCTTCCTATCAAAAACTCTTGAACGTGCTGTCTTCAATCAACTGTCCTTGTACCTCCACCAGAACAACCTCTTGGACCCCCACCAGTCCGGGTTCAAGGTGGGTCACTCAACCGAGATTGCCCTCCTGGCAGTGACGGAGTCGCTCCATGCCGCTAGAGCGAACTCTCTCTCCTCTGTCCTGATACTCCTGGACCTGTCTGCAGCATTTGACACGGTGAACCACCAGATCCTCCTCTCCACCCTTGAGGGGATGGGTGTCTCAGGCTCTGCACTCTCCATGTTTGCATCCTACCTAACGGATCGCTCCTACCAGGTGACGCTGAGAGGGTCTGTGTCAGACCCACGCAGGCTCACTACTGGGGTTCCGCAAGGCTCGGTTCTAGGTCCCTCTCCTCTTTTCCCTCTACACAACATCTCTTGGTTCTGTTATCCATTCACAGCGACTTTTCCTACCACTGCTATGCAGATGACACCCAGCTGATCCTGTCATTTCCCCCCTCTGACACACAAGTGGAGTCACGCATTGCTGCATGTCTGGCAGACATCTCGGAGTGGATGTCGATGCACCACCTGAAGCTCAACCTGGACAAGACTGAGCTGGTGTTCCTCCCGGGGAAGGGCTGTCCGCACCGAGACCTGGCCATCACCATTGATAATGCTGTGGTGACGTCAACTCGGACTGCGAGGAATCTGGGTGTGACCCTGGACGACCAACTGTCGTTCTCGGCAAACATCGCATCAGTGACACGCTCCTGCAGATTCCTCCTCTACAACATCAGGAGGATTCGCCCCTTCCTCACTGACAAGGCAGCGCAGGTGCTCATCCAGGCTCTTGTCATCTCCCGCCTGGACTACTGCAACTCCCTCCTTGCTGGTGCCCCGGCGTCTGCCATCAGACCTCTGGAGCTTGTTCAGAAAGCTGCAGCTCGTCTGGTGTTCAACCGCCCCAAGTTCTCCCATACAACTACCCTTCTCCGTTCTCTACACTGGCTCCCTGTAGCAGCTCGCATCCAGTTCAAGACCCTGGTGCTAGCCTATAGGGCAGTGAAAGGAACAGCTCCTTCTTACCTCCAGGCTATGGTCAAGCCTTACACCCCCGCCCGACCACTTTGCTCTGCTGCCTCGAGGCGACTGGTTGCCCCGTCGCTCAGAGGTCCCTGCGGCCGATCTACACGGTCACGACTCTTCTCTGTCCTGGCCCCGCAGTGGTGGAATGAACTCCCCACTGATGTCAGGACAGCAGTCGCTGCCCATCTTTCACCAGGCTGAAAACCCACCTCTTCAGGAAACACTCCCCTGACCCTTCCTCTTAGCCTTGCCTATTTGTCGTCAATTATGTGTCTGAGCTCTTGTTTATTGGCTCTTGCTTATTTGGTTCACTTATTTGTCTCATTTGTTTAAGATAAAGTAGGTTGCTAACTTATTGCACTCTTAACTTAACACTAGTTCTGCTCTTAGTTGCTTGTTTAGGAAGGAAATGCACTTACGATTTCTGGTGACAAGTAGTTTTCTTGCCTACCTATGTTGAATGCACTCATTGTAAGTCGCTTTGGATAAAAGCGTCTGCTAAATGACTGTAATGTAATGTAATGTAATGTAGTAGTAGCAGTAGTACTTGTAATAGTAGCAGTAGTAGTTGTAATAGTAGCAGTAGTAGTTTGTTACGTCCCCGGTCTAGGAGTCGGGAGCGCAACATAAAATAGAAACCAAGAATGTAAGTGCAAAAGTGAGCAGTTTATTTATACACAGTGAACATATACAATGAGTGAAGCTGGACGTCAGGGTGAACCAATGGCCAAAACAATAAACAAAACACTATTTCCTCAATAATAGTCTTACCTAAGCCCTAACCGAGTAAAAGAAACAAACAAAAGACATTTGCTAAACCTACTAATAGTAGCAGTAGTAGTTCTAATAGTGGGTAGTAGTTGCTGTAGCAGTTAGAAGCTGCAGCTTCAGCAGTAACAGCGGGACAGAGAGAGAGCTGCGTGTATCTCTGGCTCCTCGTCCTATTAGCAAGCACACCAATTAAGATTAAACAAACAAAGATTAAATCCAAAAAATATATATAATTAAAAATAAAAACAGACAGGATGAGACAAATAAAAATAGAAAAATAAAAATTAATGAGAGAGAGAGAGAGAGAGAGAGAGAGAGAGAGAGAGAGGAGAGAGAGAGAGAGAGAGAGAGAGAGAGAGAGAGAGAGAGAGAGAGAGAGAGAGAGAGAGAGAGAGAGAGAGAGAGAGAGAGAGAGAGAGGAAAAATGTTTCAAACACTAAATAATGTTTATATGTTTAGTAGTTCAGCTGTGAAATGTTTATTGTAAAACCAAAATAATTGTCTTATGACACACTGTGAACATTGTGTTCATTTAATACTGTCAAAAGTATTTTTAATGTACCAGTGACAAACATGTTTGGCTGTGACAAATTGTCGCTTCAACACTGTAAAAAAGAAATCGAGTTAGCACTGTAAAATGATACATTCGTTTAATAAGTTAAAAACATTAAATCTAGAACATTCAATGAAAAGTTCAAAAACTGAAATCAGTATGAATAAACAATAAAATGAATCTATCTATACTTTAAATTCACATCCCATTATTAAGGTAAAAGTTAGAAAATACAAATTAAAAAAAGATTTAAAAATGTTTTAACTGGAGAGCAAAAACGATCTCGAATTAGATCTCAAACATAAAATAAAATCTTACAAACAGATTTTCAGTCGTAACATTTCACACTAAAAAAGTCTAATTTAGCACTGTTAAACTCTAGTTTAATACTGTAAAAAAATAAGTATCTGTATATTATTACTGGAAAAACACAGGAAAAAGGAAATTATTTGAGGAAGGAATGAAAGATGGAAGGAGGCAAGGGAGGAAATAAGAAGCAAGGAAGGAAATAAATTGAAGAAGGAAAGAGGACAGAAGGAAGGACACAAGGAAAGAGAAGAGAGAGAGAGGAAGGAACTCTTTAGGAAAGGAGGGAAGGAAGGATTAAAAAAGTTTACCAAAAAAAACCCTCTGTTAAAATTTCACTTAAACATTTTGCACTGTAATAAAATCTCAACAGTCAAATTGTCAATTTTTGTATTTTTACACTATAAAATGTTCATGTTGCTCTCTAAAAAAAGTTCATGCTGTAAAAAAGTTAGTGTGTGCGTGTGTGTACGTATGTGCATAACAGGAAGCGCTGCGCAGGATTGTCACTACACTGGCCAATAAGAATGAAGAGCTCCAGAACTTCCTGGATACACTCGACCACACTGTCACTGGCCTGCAGGTAGGGATCTGATTGGCCAACGGGGATCGGCGATGGGAGGTGCCAGGAAAGATGGAGGGAAGTAAGGGTAGGATAGATGGTAAGGAGGGAGGAAGAAAATGAAGCAAGAAAGGAGGGAGGAAAGGATGGAAGGAAAGAAAGAAGGGATCTAGGAAACAAGGATGGAAGAAAGGAAGGATGCAAGGAAGGAAGGACGGAAAAATGAGAGGTAAAGGAGGATAGATCAAAGGAGGGAGGGAAGGAAACAAGGAAGGAAGAGAACGGAGGGAGGAAGGAAGAACAATTGGAAAGGAGGGTAGGTAAGAAAGAAAGGAAGGATGAAAATTAGGGAAGAAGGCAAGGAAGGGAAAAAAATGGAAAAACAAACACGATAGTACATGTTACTGAAGGCTGTCTAGGGTCGGAGGGGAGTAACACAACAACAGGCAGTAAAGGGAACAGAAGATTGTACAAAAGTACAACCAGAATAGAAATAGGAGCAACTGACCTTCGGGGGGGAACCAAGGCCAAAGTAATAAATAAATTCCCACCCTGCCAGAAAGGAAAATGACACTAACCCTAGAGTAAATCAAAATACAATTCTAGGTTTCCTAATCAGAAAAAAACAACTGTTCTCAGTAAACAGTCAACAAAACGGGCATACACCAGCTATAACTATACACAGAATACATTCAACAACTATATCACTTAGTGGCCATCAGGGCATGGACTGGATACAATAGTGCTATTAAGGTATTTCAAAACACATTTATTTGGGATTTTTGGTCTGAGTTCTATTAAAGCACTCTATTCTATCAAAGTGAAAACAAAATTGTTGAAATGTATCACTGTTATTATCAATGCTACCAGTTCTATTTTATTATGCAGCAGTTTATGCTGAAGGACATCGTCCCGACGACGGAGGCTTGAGTGTGTCATTGGTTACCAGTTTTATTTTATTCTGTTTTATTTTGTTATGCAGCAGAGTTTATGATATCATATCATGATGCGCTGTCTGAGTTATCTTCATATAGGAGGTTCGGCGGGGGCTTGAGCGGTTGGCTCTACTGAGTTCCCCACTAAATGTGTGGATTCGTTTTGGAGGGGTACTGTGTTCACCTTGTTTTTGTAGGTGTTAAGGGAGGGGGGAATACCAGACTTGCTCATTTACCGGACTTAATCTGCCAGACGTCTGTTTTAATTTTCACTTGCTGTTATGCTGTGGCCTCTATAGGTTCCAGATATACAACTTTTCTCGCCTAGCATGACTGACACCAATACTCCCAGAGGATTGGATGGTTGCTCGGTCAACTTTATGAGTTGGAATGTTAAATCACTTAATCATCCAGTGAAACGTAAAAAATGTATTTATACATTTAAAACAGCTTAATATAGATATTGCATTCCTCCAGGAGACCCATTTATGTACAACAGACCATTTTCGAGGGGGGTGGGTGGGACAGATATAGCACTCCAATTTCCACTCAAAGGCTGGAGGGGCAGCCATACTAATTGATAAAAATACACCATTTATGATGACAAGTGTAGCGGCTGACCCCGCAGGGCACTATGTTCTTGTGGTGGGCCAACTTTATGCGTTTCCGGTCATCTTGGCCAATATTTATGCACCAAATTGGGATAACCCTATGTTCTTCTCCAATCTTTTCTCTCGCTTACCAAACATGACATCGCACCACCTTATTCTTGGTGGTGACATGAATTGTACACTCTCCCCTGTCTTAGACCGTAGTTCGCCCAAAAAGACTTCCCTGTCTAAATCAGCACGTTCAATCCAGCTTTTTCTTAAATCATATGGCGTAGCTGATGTGTGGCAGTTTCGACTGCAAAGAATCCAGCGCTTTTTACAGTCATCAGTGGTTCTGGACAGAAGTGGGAAAGCCGCATTTATTTGCAAGTATATATTTTCCCACGCTTCGTTTTTGGTTTTTGAAGTTATCCCAACTCCAAATTTCCCTTTAATTATGTCCTTCTTTTCATGCACAAGTTGGGCGAGAAGTAAAAGCTGTTCTTGCGTCCAGTTTGGTTTTGGTTTGCACAATGTAGCGTCACACGTCTTCCTGTCAGCCATGTTATTCTAGTCTGATCAGTAAAAGGCTGCTTATATGTATATCCGCTAATTGTTGACGAGATGCCAGACATGTCAGATGCTGACGATTAGCTGAACATATACTTGACTAGTCAGTAGCCTGTATTATTCTTGGTTTCATGTTGAATCAGTGACACCTACATTTTTATTTTGAAATCTTTATTTGAATATGGCAACATGAACCTCCTTCTACAGTATTTCTATGATGAAATCACTGACAGAGACCCATCCCCTATCAGCCAATCACTGTGGGCATAGGAAGTAAGCTTGTGACATCATCCATAGCAACGGGGTCAACCCCGCCCCTTTCTCTTAGTTTAAGTTCTCTCCCCATTCCTTAGTAAAAGTTGGTCTCAGCAGCTTTGTGAATAGGTTTTAAGAGAAAACTCTTAGCTAAAAACTTTTACTGCTATTTGGGAGTCCTCTTAGTGGTAAGATAAGTAGTTTTCTAGTCTTTTCCAACCACACTACATTTATACACTGATGGCAGGGGCTACCATGTAAGGTGCCAACCTGCACATCAGGGGAAACTAACCATTCATACACACAGTCAGGCGCAGCTTTGGGGTTCAGTATCTTCCCAAGGACACTTCGACATGCGGATTTGGAGGAGCCGGGGATCGAACCGCCGATCTTCTGATTAGCAGATCAAATCAAATCAAATCAAATCACATTTATTTGTATAGCCCTTAATCACCGTTACAGTCTCTAAGGGCTTCACAGTGCCCAACATGTGAAAATAATAAATGGTTAGTACACGACATCCCCCAGCCTTAGACCCTCACAGAGGACAAGGAAAAACTCCCACAAACCCTCACTGGGAAAATTGGGAGAAACCTTGGGAGGGGCTACTCAGAGAGGGATCCCCCCACCAGATGACCCGCTCTACCTCCTGAGCCACAGCCGCCACAGATAAAATGTTTTGTGAATACGGCCCCAGGTCTTGAAGTTTCAGAGAAAAGATAAAGCATCACCCCATCGCAAATACAGAAGGTGAAATAGTTCCTCAGTTTCTCCTGTCCACTTTCTCCATAGATTTCTGCAGTAAAAGTGGAAAAACCCACTGAAACTGCACCTTCTGTATTTTCAACCAAAATGATTGGAAATAGATGATTTATATTTTCTTTTAAACTTCAAGACCTTGATGAGACCTAAGATCCCATTAAGTCCCATTCAGATCTAGTGAAGTTCAGAATAATAAATACAATCTAAATATGACATCTGACAGGGTTTTTCCTGGCTCAGAATGGAGCTTCAGTGGTCGACCACCCATACTGATCAGTGTGTATCAATTAAAGCTTTTGGTGGTACCTGGATGATCCGTACAGGCCACATGCAAACGCTGATGCCTGTAACTTTTGACAACAGACCCCGAATAAAGATTCGGGGGACAGGGACAAGGACAGTTTGGTCATTCACAAAATGTATTTAACAGAATTCTGAGGTACATGTGGTTGAAAATAAACCATAAATAAACCATGAACAGAAAATAAATTAACAACTCTCAGGAACATCATAGCTTATGTTAAACAATGAATTAGATGCATAACATAAAGTCCAAATGCAAATTAAACGGAATAAAAATTCAAGTTCCCATGCTTTGTTGATTTTTTTTGTTAATAAAAGGTAGGTAAAATATCTTTTTCAAGTTTTTATAGAAGATACTGGCTAGTTGGTACTTGGCAGTGCTCAGACGTTGCTTCTTCTACGAAAGCGTGTGGAAATGACAGTAGCACTCATGTACGCCCCTTAGCGACCGGGCAACTAATAGCAACAAAATTCAAAGATGACATATCGTCAAAATACATTATGAAGGTCGTTTTATGCCCTCAAAATCTGACTTTTCTGTTTTGGCCAAAAAAGTCTGTATGCAGGAAAAACCCTGATCTGAGTAACAGTAATCCCAAATGTTGAACAGATTTTTGCTAGCGTGGCAACTTACCCCAAACAAAGCAAAGGGGTTGAATACTTATGCAAAATTCTCTGTTATTTTAATTGTATTCTTCCAATAAATTTCAGGAATTTTGATTCACTTTGATTGAATAGAGTGCTTTGCATAGAACCCAGACCACTGTTCAAAGACACACAGAGGAAGTACAACAACAAAAAGAAAGAAAGAAAGAAAGAAAGAAAGAATAACAACAAAACAGAAAGAAATGATTAAATGGGGAAAAAAGAAAAAATTCTTTCCCCTTTTCGCCATCCAATCAGGAGGAGTCGTGGCAGGTGATGTCACACCTGGAGACGGAGCTGGAGTGGCTGCGTTCTGCCCTGGAGGAGAAGGGGGCGGAGTTACGAGGCATCATCAGGGAGGAGCAACAGAGGAAGGAGGCGGGGCTTCAAGTATGGTTTACTTTCTTTTGCCGTTATTGTCGGTTCCATCTTTCTCTTTCCTATTTTATTTATTTTTTGTTTCTTTGTTTCTTTAATTCATTGCAATGTTCAACAAATTTTCCTCATTTTCTTTCCATTTTTCTCATTTTTTTCTGCATTTTCCATTCTACCAAACAGAACTCGCATTTTTCTTTTTTTTCTTTCTTTCATTCAATGTTCCTTTCTTTATTTGTCTTTCTTTGTCTTTTTTTATTCCATCTTTCTTTTCCTCCCTGCTTCTTTTCTTCTTTCTTTTGGTCATTGCAATTTCAACAAAATTGTTCCTGTTACTAGTTTTTCCCATTTGTTTGCGTTTTTTATTATTTCAACAAATTCTTTCTTTTTTGACAAATGTTTCTTTTTTCTCCATTATTCCTATCTTTTTCCACTTGGTCCCCATTTATTCCCATTTTAACCATTTTACCCATTTTTTTCGTGTTTTTCATACTGTGTATTCACGTTTACTTTTGTTTTGTCCCCAATTTTCCCCATTTGTTTCCCATTTCTTCCCCATTTTTATTCCTGTTTTTTCCCTCCTAAAGAAACAGCTAGTGGAAGGTAAAGCGGCGTTGGAATTGTCCGAAGAACTTTTGGAGTTTGCGAATGAAACACTGAGAATCGAAAACAATGATGACTTTGCTAAGGTAGGAAGGAAGGGAGGGAGGGAGGGAGGAAGGGAGGAAGGGAGGGAAGAACCAAGGAACGGAGGATGAAAGGAAGAAGGGGGGTGGAAGGAACCAAGGAAGGGAGGGAGGCAGGATGGAAGGAACGAAGAAAGGAAAGAAAAGATTTCCAATGGAAGGAAGGATGGAAATAATGGGAATCTTTTTTCTTTTTTCCCTCAAGGCTGCAAGGCAAATCAAAGAAAGGTATTATTAATATTATTATTAACTTATAATTTAGTTTTAATATGTTCTATTTTTCTGGAGTTTCATTTTATTATTCTATTATTTCCTATTGTATTTTTACCTTCTTAATTAGAATTTGTTTTTTTATTGAATAAAGCAATTCAAGCTCTTTAATGCATTGAAGGGAAACCCCGGCCCTCCAAAAAAAGGTCAACCCCCTCCCACCCCCCAAAAAATCCCAAACCCTGCTCCACCTCCACATTTCCAAATAACTCCACCCCTCAGTTGCCTCTGCCCTCCCTCCCCCTTGATCCCATGTTCGCTAATCCCCTGTCCGACCGCCCCGTTGCCAGGGTTACCATGGCGCCGGCGTTCAGGCTGGTGATGAAGCCGGTGGCGACAGAGAGCATGACACACTTTGTGGTGGATTTCAGCCAGGAGGGGGCAACACTGAGACGCCTGCACTTCCTGCCCGGTGAGAGAGGGAAACTTTTGGGCAAATTTGATGAAAATTAGAAAGAACTGATAGCAAATAGAAAAATGACTAGTAAAATTCACCAAAAACAGGAAGAGGAACAAGAATTATGAGGGGAAATTGTGGAAACTCTGAGGAACAATCAAGGAAAATTGAGAAAATTAGGGAAATAAAAGAAAAAGGGTATGAAGAAAATGAGAAAAACTGACCAACGACAAAGAGGAAAGAGAATAATATAAGAATAATAAGAATAATTGAGGGGGAAAAAAATGTCTTTCGTTCAGTTCCAAGAGCTCCAGAAATTGACATGGCCTCCTGCGTCATCCGTGATAACGCCATGACGGTTGCCTGGCGACCGCCCACCGATGTGGTTGGCGATGGTGACGACAGAATCGACAGCTACATGTTGGAGTACCGGAAGGCAGACGGCAGCAGCAGCGGTTGTGCAGCACAAACAAAAGGCGAACGAAGCTGGGAAAGAATTAGCAATATCCGGGCAACGGAGTTCACGCTAACAGGTAACGCATTACTATGAGTACTCTCACAGTACTGCAAGTACTTTCTTCCTTCCTTCTGTGAATATTTATAGTTCTGATACTGCGAAAAATTGCAGTTGGCACTCAATTTTTACATATTTTTCCTCATTTTTTAGTTTCTTTTGATTTTGTTTTTCTTGTTTCCCAGTTTCCCTAATTTCTTCCCTATGCCTTTTCAATTTTTTTACCTTATTTTATTCTCATTTTTAGTTACAGTTATGCTCCATCTAGGAGTGTGTCAAAAGGCATAAAGTTCGACCCTCCATTTACAGCTCCCAAAACTAACCTCTGTTATGGAAAATAATAATCTAAGTGTGCTTGTTCATTAGGTCTTGACCTGACTGAAAATTTGACCTGGGAAACCCCAAGGATGAGCAGGTCTTGGGGTCAAGGAAGGTCAAGTCATAAAGAGTTGGAGCAGAATGTTTCTATTACGATGGGAAATAACCCCTTTATGGCCGGTGTGTGTAGTTTCAGCTCTGCTTGCAAGCATTAAAGGCCTAAGAGACCTAAGTCTCTGACGAATATTGTGTTATAGCTTTATTGAGCTGCTCTCACCAACTAGACAAAGTGCAATTGACTTAAATTGCCACGACACCTCACAAACGAACATAACATAGAACATAAAATGAGTACCCAAGGGGTCTGTCCTTGGGGTCTGTCCTTGTGGTCTCTCCATCCTGTCATTCTCCTATCGTTCTTCCTGTATCTTGTCGTTCTTCACTCTATTCTGTCGATTTAGTTGTCGCTTCTTGACGTTTTCACCTCCAGGTCTGAAGTTCGACTCTCTCTTCATCTGCGTTCGCGTCCGCGGCTCCAACAAGGCGACGGCCGGTGATTGGTCCGAACCCGTCGCCATGAAGACCACAGGTGGGCAGGCCAGAGAGAGAGAGAGACTGGGTGGGTGGGGCCAGAGACAGAGAGAGTGGGTGGGTGGTCCTCCCTTCCTTCCTTTCCTCTGCTCCCCCTCTCCTCATCTCTTCTTCTTTTTCTGGTAGCATTTAACTTCACCTTTGACCCGGTGACCTCTCACCCCGACCTGAAGGTGAACGGCGACACAGTGACCTGGGAGCCACTAGGGGTCAAAGGTCACGATGCCCGGCTCAAGGGCAGGTGAGGTCACGTTTTACTTTACATAACATTACATTACATTACAGTCATTTAGCTGTTGGGCCGGACGTTTTAATTTTGATTAATTTCTTAGAAAGATTTTATTTCTGTCATTGATTTAATATTTAATATAAGTTTGTAATAGTGTTATTTTTTTTTATTTTATTTTTTTTTCATTTTTGTCACATTAATTATTATTATTTGCAGTTAGCACTCAATTTTTGCATCTTTTTTTTTACATCAGTGTAGCAACTTGCTACTGTACTGGGGTCCGTGACAGACAGAGACAAGGCAGGAGGCAGAGTTAACTGGCCAGCAGGGCCGTTTTATTTACACCATCAATAAACCCGGCCCCAGCGTGGACGGCAGTGTGGAGCGCCATCTCTCTCGGTGTGCGCACCTCCCTCTCTCCCGGCAGGCCAGCCGTGGTGCACCAAGGCTGCCCCAGTCAGCCAGGCTTCCAGGGGCGTCCCGCCCCAACCCCAACTGGGCAGCCCTTCCAGGCTGCGCCCGGCTGCATCCTCCGCGGACCTTGGTCGGTCGCTGCAGCTTTCAATATTATAATTTTCCAACTATTTTAAATCTATATTACCCTTTTACAAATCCCAGGATTTACATGGGTTATTGAACACGGGTGATTCCCATGTTGGACCCATTCAGACCAAACTACTGTCCCAGGAATAACCCGGGTCGTCACCATTCAAACGAGACCGCACAAGACCCGTATCCGCAGGGTGTAACAAGTAACTGTGATATTTTCGTATTGTCTGTGTGATATTGCGGTATTATATTATCTACACCGTAGATAATTTAATCTTTTACCGTAGTGGTAATTTGTGGCTTTATTTCTTCTTCCCCACGAATGAACAGAAGCACTCTGATTTCTGAATCTTTCCAATTCTCTGTTGTTATTCGTTCGTTGTTGAAGCGGTCCTTGTTGTGAACTGTCTTGCATACTAATGTGCTTCTGATCAGTTGCGTAACCCGGTTTGCCCCATTCACACCAACGCTTGACCCGGGAATGACACGGTTGTTTTTCCGGTGTGAAAGGGGTATAAGTTACTATGAATTATTTATATTTTCCTAATTTCTTTTCTATTTTAGAAATATTTTCTATTTTTACTTTGAACAATTTTTTATAATGGTTACATTTTGAGTTTTATATTATTTACAGTTTATAAAATTATATACTGTGCTGCTTGTTTTCACAGTCATTTAGCAGACTATTTCATTCTATTATAAATACATACATTTTATTTTCAACATCTAACATTTTTCAACATTAACATTTTATATTGTGTTTCATCTCAATATGATTAAAATGTATTCTTATTTGTTTTTCTAATTTAATAATATGTTAAGATATAACTAAGTAAATAAATAATTCTGTCGAAATAAATACATTAGCATTTTTTACTATCTTTCAGGACTGACGATCCCTCCCTCCCCCCTCCGCAACCTTTGACCCCTGACCCTGACACCCCCCCCCCCCCCCAGGTAGAATTCCTTCCATTCCACGTTTCTCGCCAGCCAGTCACATTTTCATCCATTTATTATTATTTTCAATTATTTTTTATTAGGTTATAATATTTTGAATGTATTTATTTGTTTCAGTATATAATACTTTTCTTTCTTTCATTATCGTTATTGCTATTGTTTTTTTGTAGAAGGAATATTTATGTATATTTAATATGTAAGAAGTATCTTAATCAATAAATAATTGATCTTTTATTTTAACTACCATTTTAATTATTTTGTCATCTGTAGATGTAATATATTTTCATTTTTTTCATATATTAATCTATAAATTATAACTACCTCTACTATGATTATTGCCAGTCTTATATCATTCATATTTTTAATAATAATCATTTTAGTTTTTGTAATAATTCTAGTTTGCACTCCTTCTTACAATATATTTTTTCATATATTATTTAATTATTTATTGTCATTTATTTGTTTTGTTGCTTCCTGCTGCATTATCGCTTTAGCACAATCTCATTGACTTTTTCTTTATGCAGACCTTTTGGCCTTTTTGATCTTTTTGAACTTTGACCTGTCTGTTCCCCAGCCGGAGCGCCACACCGTCACCCAATAAGATGCTGGCGAGCCGTGGAGTTCGCGACCGATTCGCTGGCGAGTCTTACACTGTTCTGGGTACTGGTACACACTCAGTACTACGTAGTAATACAGTACATGTAGAACCTGTTTAGATGAGAGCTTAAGAGCTGCAATCAGTTTTTCTGTGGTGGAATGTTGTGTTAATAAATTGAGCCAATGAGATAGTTTTGTTCTGTCTTTCCAGTTCAGGATAGTCTTCGTGGCAATTGTTATAGAAATCAGTATGAAAGTCTTGTCTAGGGGTCTGTATGGTGGAGATATTTTCTCACAACCCCCGACCAGAAGGATTGAATATATGGGCAGAGCCAGATAGCATGGAAATAATCATCGAGTTTGGGCAATGTATACATGTGTTCTTGTCGGAGTAGCCCATGAGATGAAGTTTATGGGTGGTAATGTGTACTCTGTGGAGGATTTTATACTGTATTAATTGAGTCTCGGAGTTGGATGTCATGGAGAAGATGTTATTACATATGTCTTGCCAATCAGGATTTGTGTTTTGTAGGTTGAGGTTTGCCGTCCATTTTTCTACTGGTATTGATACAGAGTTGTCATGTGAGAGAAGAATCTTGTATATCTGTGCGACCAGTTTGGTGGGACGGAGGAGGCAGCGTTTATGGTGTTAGGAAGTAATTTGGCAGTGGAAGTAAGTAATGCTAATGGCCTCTTTGATTTGAATGTATTGATAATGACAGCAATCCGGAATGTTGTATTTATTTTGGATCTGGTCGACGGTCGTGAGCAAACTGCCACTGAAAAGTGCTGGTTACTCCTCTCTCTTTCCATGATGGAAATAGGAAAACATTTTTTTATTGATTTTAAACATAGGGTTATGACAGATTGGGGTTAAGGAGGATGGTTAGGGGTTTTTCAATGAAAAAGATATTTGCTATTGATAGTAGCCAGTTCTATGTCTTGCCATAATGGGTTTGTATTACTTGTCCATTTTCTGATGTAGTTGGATGGATAAGAAGTAGTGATAGAAATTAGGTGCTTTGAGTCCTCCGAGAGCTTTAGGTTTCTGTGAAGTGGTTAGCTTGATCTGGGGTTTTTTGCCTTTCCTGTAGAATTTATTAACTGATGACTTAAGAGAGGAGAACCAGCCCGATGTACTGGGGTCATGGAAAAGGGGTAGTTGATCTTGACTTGATCCAGTTAGTAAAATATGGGCCAATTCCAAAGTTGTTCAAGACAGTGAAGAGAAAGGACCATCCTACCCTATCAAATGTCTTTTTAGCATCTAAAGATGCAGTAATGAATGGTGTTTTGGGGTGATATGGAGAGGTGTTATCTGTAGAGAGGTGTATTAAATTAAACAGCCTTTGCATGTTTTCTGAGGAATGTCTCCCTTTGATGAATCCAGTTTGGTCATTGTGTATCAGAGATGGGATCACAGATTCTAAACAAATTGACAGGGCTTTACTTATTATCTTTAGGTCAGAATTTATAAGCGACAGAGGGTGGTAGCTGGAACATTGTGTGGGGTCTTTATTTGGTTTTAGAATGAGTGTAATAAGAGCTGTGTTCATGTAATGAGGTACTGTTGAGTGGGAAAGGACATCAATATCATTCTGAGAAATAGTGGAGAGAAGAGGTGCCAGAATTTGGCTGGTTAGTAGGCATGTTATTGGGCATGAAAGATAGTGCTTTCCGAAGTTCTTTTGATGATAATGGTTATCTAGGTCATTGGATTGGGTTGTAGATAATTTTGGCAGGGAGACATTCCTCAGAAATGCTTGGGCTTCTTCTGGAGAGGAGCTATGATCAGGAGTTTGGAGTAGAATAAGATTCTAAAGGTGTTGGTTATTGTTCTCTTGCCGTTTCTTCTTCCTTTTTTGTGATGAATATAATATGAATATAATTATTTTTCCTCTCATTACTACCTTAGCTGTTTTCCATAATGTGCATGCTGATATTTCTGTCCATTCATGTTCAAACTGACTGAGAATTTTGTTGTCCTTGACTGTTTGATTATGGTTGTAGAGTGGTGAGGCTTGTAAGTTGAGGGTAGATTTGGTTTGGGTCAAGAACTGTATTGAAGTCGCCTCCCAAAATGATGTGGGAGGTGGTAAAGTTTGTTCGTTCAGAGAATAGGGTGTGGAAAAAGGAGGGGCTGTCAGTGTTAGGGCCGTAACCATTAGCTATGGTAATGCTATCTTTGCCAATGGTACCATTGATTATAAGGTATCGTCCTTCTGGGTCTGCTATGGTTGTTTTGTGGGAATAAGGCACATTTTATGCATATCTTCATATAATAGCTTTTATTTTATTTTATATCACATTATGAATCTTATATACATATACATGAATACACATTTAGATATTTTGTATATATTTGTATTTATCAATATCTTATCATTTTTTAAATATTTGCATATATTCTTTAATACATTTTGATATTTTCAAAAATCTCTAAAATAGTTTCATATTAATATAACCGTATTATTTTAATGAGTAAAATTTGATAATATTAACATGATCATATTTTTACAGAATTTTGAAGCTTTTAAAAATGTTAAATTAAAAGATTTTAAAATGTAATAAAAAATTTTTTTTATTTTTTTTTAACATTTTAAAATATTCTTTCCACTCTCTGTCTCCTAGGCGACCAGGAGATGAGTGGTAGTTGTCACTACTGGGAACTCCTCCCCCTGGCCGACTGGAAGTCCCTGAGCGTGGGTGTTGCCTACCGGGCCAGCCTGGGCCGCTTCGACCAACTGGGGAAGAGTGCGGGGTCGTGGTGTCTCCACGCTGGCCAATGGCTGCAGAGTTCACTGGCTGCCAAGCACAACAACCGAGCGAAAGCCCTTGATTGGCCGGTTCCCCAGCGAATTGGAATCTACTGCAACTACGACAACGGTAATCATTGCAACACGAGCACGTATCCCATCGTTAACACTGGTAACCATGGCAACATGGTTCATGACCAACAACAAGTGGTGCAACCCCAAGGACATTAAGACTCTTTCTCGTTCCTGCTCGTCGAACCTGGAACATCTGACTATCTCATGCCGTCCATTCTACCTTCCCCGGGAGTTCAGCTCGGTCATCACCACAGCCGTCTACATACCACCACAAGCGGACACCGACGTAGCACTATCGGACCTACATGATGTGTTATGTCGGCATCAGAACAAGCATCCCGACGCGGCTATGGTGGTGGCTGGGGACTTTAATAGGGTGAACCTAAAAAAAGTCATGCCGAACTTTCACCAGCACATTACGTGTGCTACCAGAGGGGAAAGAACGTTGGACCACTGCTATACGCCGTTCAAGAGAGGCTACAAGGCTGTCTCTCTCCCTCCGTTCGGCAAATCAGACCATGCCGCCATTTTCCTGCTACCGGAGTATAAACAAAGGATAGCACGGGAAGCGGTAGTGACGAGGGACGTAAAGCGGTGGTCTGACCAATCAGAGGCTGAGCTACAGGACGCTCTGCGTGATGTCGACTGGGACATGTTCCAATCCAGTTCCAGGGACGTCAGCGAGTTTACGGAAGTAGTAACGAGCTTCATAGCAACGCTAGTGGATACCATCGTCCCCACGGTGAAAGTTAGGTCCTTTCCTAACCAAAAACCGTGGGTTGATAAATCCATCCGCGACGCTTTGAACGCCCGCACTGCTGCCTATAACTCCGGTCTTGTATCCGGCAACATGGACAAGCACAAGGCAGCGTCCTATGGACTGAGAAGGGCGGTGAAGGAGGCCAAGAGGAGGTATAGGGACAGAGTGGAGTCGCAGATGGAGCAGCGCGACACCAGACGCCTATGGCAGGGGCTACGGACTATAACGGACTACCAGGGCAGACCCCCCGCAATTGTGAGTGCCGACGCCTCCCTGGCGGAGGACCTGAACTCATTCTATGCACGGTTTGAGGCTAGCAACAACAGCGCTAGCTCGCCGGCTAACAACATCACCGTTAGCGCAACCGGAGTGAGTTCTACCGCTGGGGATGAACACACACTCTCTGTGACCGAGCACAGTGTGAGGAGGGCTCTGACGAGGGTGAACACCAGGAAAGCTGCTGGTCCGGATGGCATATCTGGGCGAGTACTGAAGACCTGTGCTAATCAGCTAGCTCCAGTGTTCACCACTATATTCAACATCTCCCTGGCTGAGTCTGTGGTCCCCGCCTGCTTCAAGAGATCCACTATTGTCCCTGTGCCCAAGAATGCTTCTCCAGCATGCTTGAATGACTACCGACCGGTGGCCCTCACCTCGGTGGTCATGAAATGCTTCGAGAGGCTGATAAAGGACTACATCTGCGCCTTCCTCCCTTGCTCCATGGACCCGCTGCAGTTTGCTTATCGTCCCAACAGATCCACGGATGATGCTGTCTCCCAGGTACTGCACACCACACTCTCTCATCTGGACAGCCGGAAGGGGGGCTATGTGAGACTGCTGTTCATTGACTATAGTTCAGCTTTCAATACCATAGTCCCCACCAGACTGGCTGGCAAGTTGATTGAGCTGGGACTGAACACCCCCCTGTGTGCCTGGATCCTGGACTTCCTGACCGCCAGGCCCCAGGTGGTCAGGGTGGGTAGACACACCTCCAACCCCCTCACCCTGAACACAGGATCCCCCCAGGATTGCGTCCTCAGCCCCCTACTGTACTCCCTGTACACACATGACTGTGTGGCCAGGTTCAGCTCCAACACCATCATTAAGTTTGCGGATGACACAGTGGTGGTGGGCCTGATCTCCAACAACGACGAGAAGGCCTACCTGGAGGAAGTTGCTGATCTGTCACTCTGGTGCCAGGACAACAGCCTCCTCCTGAATGTCACCAAAACTAAGGAGCTGATTGTGGACTTTAGGAGGACACAACAACAGAGGACGTACTCACCACTGGGGATTAATGGGAATACTGTGGAGAGGGTGAGCAGGTATAAATACCTGGGAGTCCACATCACCGAAGATCTCACATGGTCCACACACACTGACACTCTGGTGAGAAAGGCGAGGCAGCGCCTTTACCACCTCAGGCAACTGAGGAAATTTAAAGTCTCCCGGAGGATCCTTCAGTCCTTCTACTCTGGAGCTGTGGAGAGCATCCTGACAGGAAGCATCACTGCCTGGTTTGGCAGCAGCTCCGCTCAGGACAGGAAGGCTCTGCAGAGATTAGTGCGTTCGGCTGAGCGCACTATTGGAACTACACTCCCCACCCTGCAGGACTTGTACACCAGGAGGTGCAGAACCAGAGCCTGCAGGATCATGAAGGATCCTCACCACCCCAACAACGGACTGTTTCAGCTGCTGCGGTCAGGCAAGCGCCTCCACAGTCACGCTGCCAAAACAGAGAGACTGAGACGGAGTTTCTTTCCTCAGGCCATCAGGACTGTGAACTCTGACCTCACCAGGGCCCCCACCAAGACACACACACTGCCCCTCTTATGCACACACACACACTTAGGTAAAGACTACACATAATTTATAATTTATATTATACATACAATTTTCCCTTTTTTTACTATATTTTTTTATGAAGTGCTTATTGTAAATATTGTGTTGTTTTTTATATAGAGCTCTTAAAAACTGTGACATTGTAAATATTGTGTTGGTTATTGTAAATAGTGTGAACCTGTTATTTTGCACAATTCTGCTAAGCATTGCCACTTTGCATTTCACTACACACCTCGTGTGTGTATGTGACAATTAAACTTCTTGAATCTTGAACATTACTCCATCTCCCATATTTTACACTGGTAACCATGGAAACATGACCAGTTTCATATGCTAGCATGCTAATAATAAAATGAATGGAATGTCTACGGGGATCTATGCTAACCTGGTTCATTTCCCTCTTTCATTCGTTCCATTCCTCCATTTCTACCTCCTTCCCTCCCTCCATCCCTCTGTAGGCGACTTATCGTTTATTGACGTTGACCGCCAACGTCTCATTCACTCCTTCAAAACCAAATTCAACCAGCCTCTTGTTCCTGCCTTCACTGTGAGTACTTTTGTAGTACTTTTGTAGTACTGTTTGGAGTACTTTCCATGGTACTTGTAGTACTGATGTAATACTATGATTTGGTGTTTTTATCGTGGTTTTGGTAGTACTTTTAGTGGTAAATAAACAAATAAAACAAACAAATAAAATAAATAATCAGAAACTACTTCACTAAAGTACATTTTGCAGTACTATTATTGCATTGTGTTTCCTAGGTCTGGTGCGGCGGCATCACCCTAGCAACCGGCCTCCAGGTGCCGAGCTTCATGGGGAATTTCACGCCGACCAATAGCAGCGTCAGTAGCCTGTCGCAGTAGGACCGCCAAACACTTTTTATTTCCTGTTTCCTGTGTTCTGATTGGACACCACCGACTCGCCCCTTCGGCCATCTTGGAAGACACTGATAAGCCAATCAGACACTGTTAGGGATGTTTGATGGGGGGTTAGCTTAGTGCTTTAGCCTAGTGTGGGAGCGCCATGATGAGATGGTTTGTCTCATTGGTCGAGACAGATGAACCTATTTATTTTAATAATTATAATTTATTGTATTTCTTTTTTTAACCTTATATTTCTATTTTTGTCATTAACTCAAATTGTATTATATTAAGTTAATTATTATTATGTACATGTTTTTGATTTTTATTAAATTAATTAGAAATATGATATGCAAAATTATTGTATGCTAAGATTAATTTATATGTTAAAAAATAACATTTTGTTCCATTTTAAAATGTTTTTGCTATTTTTATTTTATGTGAAAATGTTGAAATGATTTAATAATTATTACTTCAATTAATAAATATGAATATATTGTATTATATTTCAATTCTTCTTTTATTTACTTTATTTTATTATACTCATATATAGTAGATTGTTTTATTATATTTTATACATAGATATATTTTACCAGTAGAAAAATATTACAAATAATTTTGTTATAATAAAAAATGATTCGTTTTATTGATAATATTCAAATTGTTTGCAACTTTATTCATAAATACAATATCATTTATTGAATTTTATTTAATAGATTTAATTTATTAGAATATTGTGAACCTGGAATATTAAATATGAATTCATATCTGATCTCAGATTGCTTAAATGCATTTATCTGGTTCTAAAAGTATAACAAATATTTTTAAAAGTATATAGTCATAGTCATAGCTGGATTAAGCTCATGTTCATATTTATACCAAAATGAAAATATCTGAAAATATATATTTTTTAAATATAAAAATTAATATATTTTACAGATGGAAGGAAGGATGGAAGAAGATGGGAAAAAAAGAAATTAATTTATTGTTTCCTCATATTTTTGAATGCTTATTTAGATATATTCTATATTCTATTTTTTATATTTTATTCATATTATATTATGTATTATACATTGATAATGTGTAAATGCATTGATAATATGTTGATAATGTGTAGAAATATGATTTACTGTAAGGTAAAATATTAGATTTAATTTTAAATAATTAATGAAGAATAATAATTTAAAATCTGTTTTTGTCAGTTATATTTCATTTAAACATATTTTTACATTTTACATTTTTTAAATTAAATCAAATTAATTTTGTCAAAAGTATTTGTAAAAATAATTATAAGTAAGTAATAATAGATAATAGAAAATATTTTTTTTAAATATGAATATCATTACAATACGTAATACAATATAATTGTCGAGCATAAAATACCTTTTATTTGCATATTTATACATTATAATAGATTGCCACCAAGCCACCAAGTGTATTTTTTGCAAATATTTCTAATTACATTTTCATAATTGTTTTCCAACTCTGAAATGGATTTGGATCCCCCCCTTTCCTCCTCTTCCTCTACATCCCCCCCTCTTCCTCTTCCTCCTGCTGCACCTCCTTCCGGCAGACCTCGTAGAGCCTGAAGGAGGCGAAGGCGGAGGCCAGTAGGCAGGAGGCACCGAGGATCAGCCACCAGCTGAACGAGGAGAAGGAGGCACCCTGGAGGAGGAGGAGAGCGAGGGGACAGAGAAGAAGAAAGGAGGAGAGGGAGGAGGAAGTGTAGAGGAGGATGAGAAGGGAGGAGGAGGATGAGAAAGAAAAAGGAAAGAAGAGGAGGGGAGGAGAAGGATGAGGACCAAGAGGGAGAGAAAGGTGGAGGAGGAAGAAGATGAGAGAGGGGAGAAAATGGAGAGAAGAGAAGAGGAGAGAGGGGAGGAGGGAGGAGGAGGAGAAAGAGGAATTGATTCAGGAATTAAAGCAAAGGCAAATACTAATGCTAATGCTAACCATTCTAGTCTGTCTAGTTCGTGATACTAATAGATTGGTACTTTATTGATCCCCTGGGGAAATTCTGGGGTTGTAGCAGCATAACAGTGTCACAAAAACAGAATATACAAAATATCAACAACAAGGCCTAAATACTAGAATACACAATAAACATGAAGTAAAACCTGGATGTACAACAGATGGACGGCATATTTACTCCTATACAAGTAATAAGTTTAAGGTAAATATAAGGACTGGGAAGAGCAGCTTGTGAATGAATGAATGGCAATGACTGAATGTGAAAGGGAATGTATAAAGTGCATGACAATGAATGAATTTCAATTCAATGTTAACTTATCTAGTCTGAAACGTTCCAATTCTAAAGCTAACTTATCTAGTCTACATGGTTCTATTGAAAAGCAAGCCAAACACTAAATCCAATGCTAACCACTGCATTGCCATGACAACGATGGTTACCTTGGCGACACAGTAGAGGCCAAAGCAGACAAGGACGAGCAGTGACAGGATGTGGACCCAGACTGGTGGGCGGGAATCTTGCGCCATGATTGACTGGTTCCGCAGGGAGGAAGCTAGCCAATGAGCTTCTTATCATAAAGAAACAAGAAAGGGAATGAATTATTATATATAATAATATATAATATTAAGTAAAAATATTAAAAATTCATGAATTTAGTTTTGAAAAATTGATTTGATTTAAGGGGTAATGTCAAATTACTTAATTTAATAGTAATTTATGTATTATTATTTAAGTAAAAAAATGTATAAAAGTATTTATTTTACAGATAAAGAGCAAAATTACAAAAAAGGTTCTTTTCAACTGCTTGTTTGACTTAAAATATATTTTTTCCAACTGAACAAAAATTTAAATTAATGACAATTAATCAACTGCCAAATATGTTTGATAAATGGTAAAACAAAAACATTTCTGGCCAATCAGTGAAGAAACAACAAAAAGAAAATAAATTAAAATAAATAAATTAAATTAAATTGACTAATTAAAATAAAATAGAATAAAACTTACAAAAAACAATATGAGAATATAACATTGAACTTGCAGAAAGTTAAAGACAAAATTTACAATTAAATTAAGTTAAAAATATGAAATATTCAAATATAACTTACTTTCCAGTCCTTTTCACTTGTTTTATTTTGTAAAATAAATGTAACAATAGTTGATAAAAGCATAAAAATAAATTAAATACAAAATAATCTGCAATTGTTATTGGAAAAACAAAGTCACAAAGATTTTAAAAATGAAAAGAGAAAAAAGAAAATCTGAGAAAATTGATAAAATATAGTAACAAATAAATTAAATTAAAATAAACTTGGAAAATACTGAATTTTCCTTTATAAAAGGAAACTAAGAAAGGAAAGAAATGTAAAGGTTTAAATGTTAAATTATATTCCTGAAAATAAGGTTGATAACTAATAGAAGGTGATAACAAATAAACTATATTTATCTTAAATTATAAAGAGGTGAATTAATTGAAAAAAAATGTTTTCAAACCTTTTTTACATATATGTAAACAGATAAACAATAAACAAAAACAATAAAAGATAAAAATATTAAGTATTAAATATTAAATTATTCCTTGCATCTTTTAATTAATTTAAAGAAGGGAAAAAATGTTGAAATGTTTTTTTAAAAAGCCCAAATGTTTAACAAAAGCCAGAAAATATGCCGAATTTTTCCAGTCAAGCAGGGATGAGAAATGTCATATTTAAAAGTAAAATAAAAATAGACAAATGATTGAGAGGAAACAAGACAGTGAAATGAAAAAGGACAACAGGGTTTATATAGAGCTGTAATCCCACACTGTAAAAGAATCCATCAGCTAATGGGAATGCAACACTGTAAAAAATATAGAAAAAGGTAAAAAAAAACAAAAAAACAATAATTACTTTGGTGAAAAATCATTGAAAAAAGTGATTGAAAATTTTTCAGCATTTTTAAAATTACGTAAAAAACCCATTAGAAATACAATTGTAACGTTAATAAAATAACTTAATTTAAATTAAATTATTTGTAATTTTTAATTGATTATACTATTTTTAGGAAAAGGAAATTAATTAATTAATTAATTGAAATTAGTACATTACATTACATTACATTACATTACAGTCATTTAGCAGATGCTTTTATCCAAAGCGACTTACAATAAGTGCATTCAACATAGGTAGGCAAGAAAACTACTAGTCACCAGAAATCGTAGTACTTTCACCTGATAGACATTCCCCATTTTTATTATTAATAAAAATAATTATTCATATTTTTTTCATTTCGGGTACTGCTTTAAGGGGTTAGGGTTAGGGTTAAATGAAAATTCATATACTTTTGTGCTAAAAATTGTTTTTTTTTCTTTTATTCATTTAAATTATATTAACTTAGACAAAAATCCAAGTAATTTTCATTAGTTTTCATTCAGACTGTTTTTTAAATTCTTTGAAACCAATTAACCTAATTAGACTGAATTCAATTTTTAATTAACATTTTTTAATTTAATTAACGCTTTCGGATTAGCATTAGCTTTTAGCACTGATCCCCATTCGCTGTAATGACAAACCTGGAGTATTAAGAGATTAGTGTGTGTGTGTGTGTGAGAGAGAGAGAGAGAGAGAGAGAGAGAGAGAGGAAAATAAATAATTGTGGACAAAAATAAAATTAGGAGACATTTAGAAGCAAGGTGCAAAAATTTCAGACATTAAAAACAATTTGAAAAAGGTGAGTTTTGAGGGATGTTTTCGATGAGATGGAGTCCTGGATGTGTTTGGGGAGAGAGTTCCAGAGGGAGGGGGCAGCGATGGAGAAGGCCCTGTCACCCCAGGTTTGGTGCTTGGTCTTAGTGAGAGAGATCAGGAGGTTTGCGTCAGCAGATCGGAGGGTGTAGGAGGGGAAGGAGATCGGTGAGGTAGGATGTTTCTGAATAGATGCTATAATGAAGACAGATGCATGGGGTCAAGTTCACCAGTCTATTCAAAAGACTGCTACCCTGTTCCTAACATCCGGGGTTGTGCATAAAACAACAAAGCAATCAATTACCGATAGAATAGATCTAAACCCCGTAACATCCTCCTTTACAAAACAAGCACTAAATTATGGTGCGTAAACAGTAGTGCATGAACTTAGTGCAAAACATGGTACAAACATAACAATAACAACAAAATCTAGTCTAACAATCTAATAATCGTATGTTGTAGTCTATCAAAAAATCTGATTGAACTAGAATAGGTTTCCCTCCTCTGCATCCTTTTTTCTTTTCTTTTTCTTTTCTTTACAGATTCAGTCTCTCAGGTGGCTTAGACAGCCATCCAGCCTTAGTGTAGCCACATTGTGGTGTTTACCTGACAGGTGCACGCGAAGCCCTAGGTGTGGGTTTGACAGGGCTTGGCGTGGCAGTGAGTGGAGGAGCTTCCACCAGACTTCTCTGCTGTGTGTGTGCCTGCTCAGACTCGTTCACGTCCATGGTTGGGGACGCAGTTGGCCACTCTGAGTTCCACTCTGTTGCGTCAGTAGAGAGAACTGTCAACTGTCTGCCACTGTCTGTCTATCCAGACAGGTGCCAACCCTCCAGCGACCAGAGTTATCTCCAGGCATGGGCTTCATTCCGGCAAGTCCCGTGCAGACCTGTCGTAGAAGGACTTGGTGAGCTGCCGCTGGTGATGCAGCTTTTCTGTGTACTCCTACCACAACACATGGCTCATTTGTTTGTCACAGGAATGGAGGTCTTGAGTCGTCGGGACATGAGGCGCTGCGCTGGACTGCTGTCCATGTTCTCAGTGGGGGTGTTTCTCCAGTGAAGTATGGCTTTCCAGGAGTCTCGGATACCTAGGTGAGGAGGTCACATGCTCAAATTCCCACTCTGCAGCGAATCGCAAATTGTAGGCCGTTGTCTGTGATTACCTTATCCGGTTGGCCATGACGGGAGAACTGTGCCTTGCAGCGCTTGATGACAGTCTCTGCCGACAGATCTGGAAGTAGCTCAATCTCCCAAAAGTCTGAATAGTGGTCAACAATAAGCAGATATTCCTTCTGTCTGTGGCTGAACAGATCCATGCTGACAATCTGCTATGATTGGCATTCATCGCTGTCGGTGTGTCATCTGATTTGTTCGAGTTGTTGATCACTCACATTCAGATAGTCTGCCTGGTTGATGTACTGTGCATCTTCTTGTTCCTGCTGCAGTGAACAGACGGCGTGTCTCTTGTAGACGGTTCCTCGGCCAGTGTATTCTGCTGTTGCTCTGCTGAGCATGTCACTGATAAACATCTCAGGTCCTGGCTTGTAAACAACCTGCAGGTTATAGTTCTGAAGAGTCATGAACATGCTCTGAAGCCTCTTAGGTGCATTCAAGATTCAAGAAGTTTAATTGTCACATACACACACGAGGTGTGTAGTGAAATGCGAGGAGGGGCTTGCTGAATATGGAGATCAGAGGCTTGTGGTCTGTTTCTGCAGTGACGAGGTCGCGCCATAGAGGTAGTGATGGAACCTCTGGCAAGCAAAGACAATGCTGAGGCACTCCTTCTCAATTTGTGCATAATTTCTCTCTGTAGGGGTGAGGGCTCTCGATGCAAAAGCAATGGGCTGGCCTTCATGCATGAGGCAGCATCCAAGCCCACTCCACCGAATCACTTTGCACTGTGATCGGCTTAGTGACATCATAGTAGCGCAGCACTGGCATAGATGTAGCCAAGGATTTCAGTTCGGAAACTACTGCATCGTGTTTGGGTAGCCAGTGCCAGCGGGTGTCTTTGTCCAGCAAGCGTTGCAGAGGCTCACAGACACCTGACAGGTGTGACATGAACTTTGCTAGATAGTTGGTAAAGCCCACGAGACGCTGTACACCTTTTGCATCAGTAGGACTGGGCATATCGATGATGGCTTGCACCTTCTCTGGGTCAGGCTTTAACCCCGCAGATAAGAGAATGTGGCTGTGCAACTGGACTTCAGCTACCTGTAGCTTCTGCAGGCTCCATCAGGGTTGGCAACAGGTTGCCATCATGGTCCCTCTCTGCCTCTTCGTCCGTCTCACCACAGCCCACGACCAAAATGTCGTCAGAGATGGGCTCAATACCCTTCAGTCCAGCTAGGAGTTCATGTTGCTTGCATTGATACACCTCAGGTGCCACCAATAGCCCAAACGGTAGCTTGAGCCAACGCTTTCTTCCCCAGGGGGAGCCAGGTTGTGGAGAGCTTTATTTGTGGAGGAGCAGTTTGAAATGCATTCTTAATTGATCAGGGAGAAATGGTGTGGAGCCCTCGAATGGAGTTGAGGACGAAACTTTGAATTACAGTGAAAGAGAACTACAACTACTACTACTATTACTACTACTACTACAACTATTAACTATTAACTACTATTACTGTTGGTACTAGTAGGATACAAGGAAGGGTACTACTGTAATAGGAATGGTACTAGTGTACTATAAAAGGTACTAGGTAGGTAGGTAACACAGTGTCTTATGGTATACTTCTGTTAGTGCAGTATTTTATTGTATATTTGCAGTACTAACACACATTACTACACCGGCTTTTGTTGTTTTTCTCACAATTTCTGGTGTTTTTTTCCTGTGGTCGGTTTATGATGAAATTTGAAAAAATGTGGTTAGTGTTGCAATTGAAATGCTGCCTTTATGATGTATGTATGTTGTATTATGGAATTACAATAAAATATCAAAGATATGATGTTTTGTCATTATTTGTTGTTTTATTGTTAAAGGATACCTGGAAGGGAACAAGGACTATAAAGAAGGTCACTAGGGTACTAGATAGAGCACTAGGTCGGGTGCTAGAGTACAAATAAGTATAGTAGGGTACAAGGAGAGGTACGACAGGGGTACGGGTACTCGAAAGGAAGGATAATAGGGTATTAGGTAGGGTACCCAGAGGAATACTAGGTAGAGTACTAGGAAGGGTACTATATAGAGACAGAAAAATGAAAATAAATATAAAATATATGTATTTATTCATTTTAGTATTATAGAGATTATTTAAAATATAAATGTAATATTTGATCTTTAAACATTAATTTAATTTGTTTACATTTGATATTCTTTAAATATATTCATATTTTCATTTTATTCATTTTTCTATTTAGTTTTGTGTATTTTTATTATTTCTATTCTTATTGTTATTAATTATTATTATTATTTCACTATTACTCCATCTAATTGTATTGTTAACACATTTAAAAGAATTGTATATAAATTTCTGTTTACATTTTTTGTTTGTATGTTTTAATTCAGGTCAATTTTATTTATTTATGTTTTTCACAAAACATTTTTTTTACTCCAAATAAATGTTATTATTTTTACCCCAATATATTTGTCTTTAATATTTTAACACATTTATTTTATCTTTATATAGTATATGTATTTTTATTTCAGTTAAAACACATTTATGACCACCACATGTATTTATTTTTTATTTTTTTATACATTTTTAAATATATTTTACTATTTTTTGTTATATTTACCCACTTTTAATTGTATTGTTATAATTATTATGATTAATACATTTATGCCTAATCTATAATTTCGATTTCTCAAATTTAGTAATAATAATAATAATAATAATAATAATAATAATAATAATTTAGAAATTATTTTATTCTTCTATTTTTTTTCTTTAAAAAATCTGTTTGAGGGTTTCCGGTCGTCGGTTTTTACTTTAAAACACCCACACCAGGAAATCGTATGTCGTCGTGAGATGAGGAATAATCTGAGGAAGTTAGGGGTGCAGGAATTCACATTAAAAGGATTAGTGAGCATGGGTGAGAGAGCACAGGTCAGGGTACTGTTAGCTTTCGTAAGGGATACAGGTCTTTTTTTATAGGGTATAATGTAGTCTAGGGTGTGTGAGTGTGTATGTGTTTAAATGAGGTTTGGGATTTGGATTCAAATCATTGTCTGATCCACACTCCGGAGCAGAAGGTGGCGGTAATGCACCAATAAACTGGATGCCAACCGCCGTAAAACAAGAAGAAAAAGAAGAAGAAGAAGACAAAGAAGAAGAAGAAGAAGACGTATGTCGTCACTTCCGCAAGCTTGACGCCGGTCGCTCGAATTGCTACAAGCAGCTAACGGTTCCTCCAGATAAACGAGCGAAAACCGGCATCTTTCCCACGGGGAAATTCACAAAATGAAGAATATTCGGATTTAACGAAGAACACTGAAACAAAGCGGGGAGAAAAAAAAGGTAGAGTTCAGCGGAATTTACCCGGGTTGAGCCGCGGTAGCCGTCGGCTATTGAGTTGAACGTACAGTAAAGCCGCTAACGCTAGCTAGATGTTAATTCCCTTTATTCCCCGTAGATTCTCGTTAATTTCCCCCCCCCAAAGCTTCAGCTTTCCTCGCCCTCGAAGCTTCTCCTCACTATAAGCTAAATTCTGCATTTATCGTGATAAAATGTGGTGGTTTGCTAAAAAAAAGAAGATAACTTCCGTGGCTTTTTAAACTAGCGATGCTCGCTGGCTTTTCAGTAAATTGGTAATATTCCCACTAAAATGTATTGTAAATGACGCGGGGTGAAAGGTAGACGGATGTAGGGAATGTTCCGGAGCAATGTTGTCTGGAAGTCTTGCCGAAAATTCTGGTTTAAATGTGTTGTGTTCATGGTGTTTGTTTTTTTGCTAGTTCTGTGGTTCCAGTAAGGTACTTTTATTTTGAAGCACATTAAATAATATTCCTCCTCCATAATTCCCACCTAGGAAACGTAAATTTTCCTTTTTTTTTTTAAATTTACGGGAATCACAAAGTTGATACATTTAGTTAAATTTATTTAATATAACATTTAATATTATTTTTTGATATTATAAAATAATTCCTACATTGTTTAAAAACTATTACAAATTTAGTTTAGAAATTATGTTATATGAAACTATATTTAATTATTACTAGTTGGAATTTCTATTTATTGATTTAATTATTTTTGATCAAGTACTGTTAAGTTGTTGTGATATAATTACTTTATCATTTACATTAAATTACATTTTATATCTTTGTTTATTTATTATTATG
This sequence comes from Hoplostethus atlanticus, assembly GCA_034670405.1. Classification (NCBI taxonomy): domain Eukaryota; kingdom Metazoa; phylum Chordata; class Actinopteri; order Trachichthyiformes; family Trachichthyidae; genus Hoplostethus; species Hoplostethus atlanticus. The sequence continues at coordinate 307,535 of JAXDDX010000235.1, forward strand.
CATATTTCTAAATCCTTAATTATAATATTTTATGTTATTTGTCATTAATAAAATATATAACAATCATTTGTTCTAATTGTTTATTATATTTAATGTTGTTTTTTGTATTTCCTATTAGTTTTAATTTTAGTCATTTTAGTTTATTATTAATTAAGACTGTAAAACTTAATTTTTGTAATGTATAATGTTTAATATGTATTTTATTTTGTAATTTTGAAATATATTTTTATTTTGATATTTAATGATCTTTCTTACTGTTATTTAATTTTTATTATTGATAACAAATTCCATCTCTCTCTCTCTCTCCCAGGCCATGCTCTCTCGTCCGTCAGGATTGAATGAGAGGGAGGGCGGGGGGCAGGGCTTAGGGGCGAGCCAGCACCTGGCCACCCTGTTGGCTGAGGACGTGCCTGGCGAGCGCCGAGACTTCCTCCTGGCAACACCCCCAGATGATGACAGGAAGTGGGATTCTGGTCGCCACGATAATGTCAGGAAGTTGGACTCTGGTTTCCATGACAACGGCAGGAAGTGGGACTCCGGTCGCCATGACATCAACAGGAAGTGGAACTCCGGTCACCATGACAACGACAGGAAAAAGGCAGCAGAGGTCTGCCATTCAGAGCGACTAAGAGGTATGGGTGAGAGACAGTAGAAATACATAGAGAGAGAGCGAGATGGTGTGAGATGGAGTGCCATTAGAATGAAATGGAGAGAGAAATAATTAACTTCATCCTGCCTTGTGGTCTGATAGGACTGAGAAGGAGAGAGAGCGAGCGCTGCCCCATGAAGTGCACAAAATCAATAGATAGGAAGAAATCTGTTAAGGCATTTGTGTCGCAAACAAACAACAACTTCAGCCTATTGTAGTCCAATAGCAACACCATTGGCTTTCAAATACCAAAACTATACTTTTTAAGTTTAATTCAGTATTCTATGTGTGTTTATAACCGATTCCAACTAAAAAACTCTACAGGAAAAACTGAAACATGCAAACTGCCCATTATTTAAAAGTTCTGTTTAGGTAGTGAACGCGCAGCAGAAACGCTACTGAAGTGGAACCAGTGTGGACACGAACGCAGGACTCTCATGTAGTACTACTGCTACACATAGTACTACTACTGCTGATGTGACGTAGCCTGTGTAGACTTTACTTTACACAGATAAATTCACCTTTTCTGATGGAACTAACCTGCCAGATTCTCCCTTCCCTCCTGTCGGTGGGGGTGATCCAACTAGATTCAAGATTCAAGAAGTTTATTTGTCACATACACACACGAGGTGTGCAGTGAAATGTAAAGTGGCAATGCTCAACAGAAATGTGCGAAGCGCAAAATAACAGGTTCACACTATTTACAATAAAAAACCAACACAATATTTACAATATCACAGTAAGAGCTCTATATAAAAAAACAACACAATATTTACAGTAAGAGCACTTTGGAAATAAAAATATGGTAAAAAAGGGAACTCTTATGTATGTAATATAATATAAATTATGTGTAGTCTTTACCTAAGTGTGTGTGTGCATAAGAGGGGCAGTGTGTGTGTCTTGGTGGGGGCCCTGGTGAGGTCGGAGTTCACAGTCCTGATGGCCTGAGGAAAGAAACTCCGTCTCAGTCTCTCTGTTTTGGCAGCGTGACTACGGAGGCGCTTGCCTGACCGCAGCAGCTGAAACAGTCCGTTGTTGGGGTGGTGAGGATCCTTCATGATCCTGCAGGCTCTGGTTCTGCACCTCCTGGTGTATAAGTCCTGCAGGGTGGGGAGTGTAGTTCCAATAGTGCGTTCAGCCGAACGCACTACTCTCTGCAGAGCCTTCCTGTCCTGAGCGGAGCTGCTGCCAAACCAGGCAGTGATGCTTCCTGTCAGGATGCTCTCCACAGCTCCAGAGTAGAAGGACTGAAGGATCCTCCGGGAGACTTTAAATTTCCTCAGTTGCCTGAGGTGGTAAAGGCGCTGCCTTGCCTTTCTCACCAGAGTGTCAGTGTGTGTGGACCATGTCAGATCTTCGGTGATGTGGACTCCCAGGTATTTATACCTGCTCACCCTCTCCACAGTCGTCCCATTAATCCCCAATGGTGAGTACGTCCTCTGTTGTTGTGTCCTCCTAAAGTCCACAATCAGCTCCTTAGTTTTGGTGACATTCAAGAGGAGGCTGTTGTCCTGGCACCAGAGTGACAGATCAGCAACTTCCTCCAGGTAGGCCTTCTCGTCGTTGTCGGAGATCAGGCCCACCACCACTGTGTCATCCGCAAACTTGATGATGGAGTTGGAGCTGAACCTGGCCACACAGTCATGTGTGTACAGGGAGTACAGTAGGGGGCTGAGGACGCAACCCTGGGGGGATCCTGTGTTCAGGGTGAGGGGGTTGGAGGTGTGTCTACCCACCCTGACCACCTGGGGCCTGGCGGTCAGGAAGTCCAGGATCCAGGCACAGAGGGGGGTGTTCAGTCCCAGCTCAATCAACTTGCCAGCCAGTCTGGTGGGGACTATGGTATTGAAAGCTGAACTATAATCAATGAACAGCAGTCTCACATAGCCCCCCTTCCAGCTGTCCAGATGAGAGTGTGGTGTGCAGTACCTGGGAGACAGCATCATCCGTGGATCTGTTGGGACGATAAGCAAACTGCAGCGGGTCCATGGAGCAGGGGAGGAAGGCGCAGATGTAGTCCTTTATCAGCCTCTCGAAGCATTTCATGACCACCGAGGTGAGGGCCACCGGTCGGTAGTCATTCAAGCATGCTGGAGAAGCATTCTTGGGCACAGGGACAATAGTGGATCTCTTGAAGCAGGCGGGGACCACAGACTCAGCCAGGGAGATGTTGAATATAGTGGTGAACACTGGAGCTAGCTGATTAGCACAGGTCTTCAGTACTCGCCCAGATATGCCATCCGGACCAGCAGCTTTCCTGGTGTTCACCCTCGTCAGAGCCCTCCTCACACTGTGCTCGGTCACAGAGAGTGTGTGTTCATCCCCAGCAGTAGAACTCACTCCGGCTGCGCTAACGGTGATGTTGTTAGCCGGCGAGCTAGCGCTGTTGTTGCTAGCCTCAAACCGTGCATAGAATGAGTTCAGGTCCTCCGCTAGGGATGCGTCGGCACTCACAATTGCGGGGGGTCTGCCCTGGTAGTCCGTTATAGTCCGTAGCCCCTGCCATAGGCGTCTGGTGTTGCCAGACGTATGGCCAGACGTATATGCCTATCTTATTGAGACACCTGGTGTATATGTTATGGAAAATGTGGGGAAAATGGTAAATATGTGCTTTTCCCTGCAGGGCGGTACATTTCCCGGGTAATGTGAGTGCAAAATGCTGTAACAAATAGTGCAAGGCTCTTTCAGTCCTGCCATATAATTTGTTGTGGGGCTGACATACCACGTGACCAAAATACCTCTTGGTTGTCCTCTGATTGGCTTCTGTAGGAAACTGAGATCTATGATATGGAAGCGTGTAGTTAACTTAATTCAAATGTTCATGCAAATTGGAAAATGCAATCAAATTATTACAGCCTATTTTTTCATATTTGTGTAACATGAATCAAAGTCATGAATGAAAATAAAATTCAATAATCCCCTTACATTTGATCTAGGACAATTTGAAAATGTTAATGAAAAAGTAATTTGACATTTTCAATGACTTGTCCCGCTTTGTGGTTAACTAAATTCAAATGTGAAAAGTGAGAAGCAGCTGTCAGTCATTTTCTGATCAGACGTTGCTGTGTTGACAGCCTATGTATTAAACTTAGATGTAGTTTGGCCAATAAAGCAACGCCTGATTGATTTTATTTTAGTCCAACAGTGGATGCAGTAGCCTACACAACTCCTTTCCATCCATATGTAAAAAGGAGTGGATTTAAGAGAATGTAGTGTAACAACTCCATGCGGCCAATAACCTGTTGATAAGGCTCTGCTGCAACAAATACTCTGGTCAAGATCCTAATGTGACCCGTCAGGTGCAGAACTGCAGCGCTGGACAGACTCAATGCAACATGTTGGACAGGCTCAATGCAACATGTTGCAGGACTGCAGCCAGCAGGAGAAGGAGGAGAGAGAGCGTTTTCCACTCACATTTTCCGTAACATATACACATAACATATAAAAATGTGACTCCTCTTTCTCCTCCAGGAGGTTTTTCCAGGACGTCTCCTTGGACCTGTTCCCTCTCCAGTCATGCACCTCCATCTATCCCTTCTCCTTTATCCCTCGGTCCTCCTTCTTCCTCCCTCCTTTCTGCACCTCCTCCTCCCTCGCTTGCTCCTCCTACCACTCCTGCTCCTCCTTTTCCCCTCCCCATGACTCCTCCTCACTCCTGTACCTCGGTTGGCCCTCCTGCGCCTTCTCCTTCTTCTCCTTTAACCATCGCTCCTCTTCCTTGCTCCCTCCTTTCTGCTCCTCCTTCGTCCTTCCCTTCTTCATGCCTTGCACCCCCTTCTCCTTCCTCCTCCCTCTTTTCTGCTCCTCCTCCTCCCTCTGTCCTTTCTGCACCTCCTCCTTCGCCTTTCCCTCCTTCATACCTTGCACCTCCTTCTCCTCCTCTCTCCTCTTTCCTTTCTGCTCCTCCTTCCTCCCTTGCTCCTCCTCGCTCCTCCCTCGCTCCTCCTATGGCTCATGTGCCTCCTTTCACCTCTCTTCCACCCCCCTGCCCCTGCACCTCCCTGCCGCGCCTCCTCGCCTCCCACCGGGCGGAGGTACGGCGCCTCCTGCGGGGGGCACTTGCCTCCCTCGGCCGCCGCCTGGCTGTCGTGGAGAGAAGGGCGGAGCTCCTCGGGCGGAGGCGGAAGAAGAAAAGGAAGAGGCACAAAGGAGGCGCAGGAGCTGCAATGCCCAGTAAGTTTTGGAAAAGTTTTAAAGGGGGGGAAAGTATTTTTTCAGGTTTAAGTCCCACCTCCTCCTCCTGCACTTCCCCCTCCTCTGATAGACGCCTTAATACTTTTTCTTTTAATGTTTCTTTTTTCTCTTCTAGGCTCCACCCCCCTCCCCTCCTCTTCCTCATCGATGGAGAATGAGGCAGATTACAGGAAGGGGAGGAGGGAGGAAGAAGAGGATGATTGTGGGAGGAGGAAGAGGAAGAGGAGGAAGGAGGAAGAGGAGGTCTGTGGGAGGAGGGAAGAGGAAGAAGAGGATTGTGGGAGGTTTGTGGGCCGCATGGCGGTCTCCTTTGAAGGAGGAGGTAGGGAGGAGGCACGGCTAACGTTGCGCAATCTTGGCCGGAAACACAAAAGACGAGACGTTGGGTCCTCCCCCTTCCTCCCGCCCGACCAATCAGGCTCCTCCCCCTTCCTCCCTCCCGGCCAATCAGGCTCCTCCCCGTCCTCTCCGCTCCCCCGTGAGCGGAATGGTGTAGCCAATCACCAGCTGCTAGCCGCAGTCGGCTCCCGTTACCCAGAAGGCAGTGCGGAGGTGCTCCTCCACAGGTACCAGCTGCGGGGGGGTGGACTTAGCGAATGAATGGAAAACGACAGAATAGAGAAAACAACATTACATCTACGCTTTTATCCTAACTTACAATACAAAAGTGCATTCAACGTAGGCAAGAGAACCACTCGCCATTAGAAATCATCTCCCTAAACGAGCATCTAAAAGCAGAACCAGTGCAATAAGTTATCTACCTACTTTTTATTTAAACAAATATTGACGAGATAGAAACCAATAGAAGACTACGATAAATAAATAAAATAATAATACAAAATAATAAGGAATTAAATAATGAAGAACCAAAAAAAGAAATAAAGAATAAATGAAAGAAAATGTAGTAAAAACAAATAATGACCAAAAATGAAAAGAACAAAGGAAAAAGATAAGAGATTAATAGAAAAAGATAAGTAGAAGTCAATAGACAGGAGAAAATAATCAATAAAAGAGGGTAGAAGAAAAGAAAAGGCAGATACAAGAAAAATGAGAAACAGAAAAGAGGGAAAAAATGAACAAAAATGACAAAAGAAAAAGGGTAGAAAATAGAGAGATTAAAAAGAAACAAGAAAATAAAAAAAGATAGAAAAGAAATCCTACGGGTGGTAAAGTGGCATAGAGAATGAATGGAGAGGGAGAGAATCTGTTAACTATATAATAATCTTTTCTCCTCCAGCGCTGCCTCCTCCTCCCAGCATGCCTTGTGCCTCCTCCAGGCCGGCCAATTGGATCCCTCCACCTTCTCGAGTGTTGGCTGGCGTTTCGCTGCATCCTTGGCCCCGCCCCTCGTCTTCTCCTTGGCCTCGTCCAATCCTGACACGTTTCGCCTCTGGCTGCGCCTGTCCTCCTCCCCTTTCTCCTCTGTTAGCCTCACCCCCTTGCTGTGCCTGTCACCGGTTGCAGTGGAGACTGTGTGGGGCGGGTTTTGCCGGCGGCTCCTCCCCCCTCTGAAAGACTACACAGCCCCGCCCAGTCTGGACAACGACCACTGGTTAAATATTTTATTTATCTTATTTGTATTTTTTATTTACTTTAACACATTTTTTATTTAATAAATAATAGTAAATAATGAATTCTTACATAATTTAACTCTACAAATTAAGTTTTATTATTAGATAATTTGTATTACTGTTAATGAGTTGATGTAAATTTATATATTTCAATTTGTGTTTTTATTTTAATATTTTAGTTATTTTATGGGTTTTGTTTATTTTTTTTATTTTACAATAATTTAGCATTATTTTAGAATTTACTATATAATTTAATTAATATATTTTATAACCTACAGGGCTGTACAGTGCGACTGTTTTGCTCGCATTTTCGAGTAAAAAAAATAAAATAAAAAAAAAAGTCATGTTGCAAGCTTTTTCAAAGCCAATCAGGTTTAATAGATAACACCCTTTCGTCAAAACGGTGTCAGTGATTGGACAGTTTCCCTGCTTAGTTTTGTTGCTACAGCCATCTGTAGCATGAGACGATTGTCAAAACTGGGGGAAACATGCTGACCTGAGTCATTACTAACATCATCCTCAAAGTGGGTCCAAGAATTTCCTTGGCTCATTTATGAAAAAGAAAAGTAATGTTCTGCTGTTTTTGCTTGGAGGCTGGCAAAGAGCTTTCAGACGGGACTCCGTTTGTTACTGGCAAACCCAATGAAGCGCATCACAGCATTATACATTAAAACATACATGTTACCTCTGCTCTTGTGTCTTGTATGTGCTCCTAAATTTTTGAGCTTGCTCCCACCAGTGCTACCATCCAAAAAAGTAAGCGTACAGCCCTGATGTGTGTATATACACTGATCAGCCACAACATTAAAACCACTGACGGGTGAAGTGAATAACATCGATTATCTCGTTACAATGGCACCTGTCAAGAGGTGGGATATATTGAGAAGCAAGTGAACAGTCAGTTCTTGAAGTTGATTATGACTTTGACAAGGGACAAATTGTGATGGCTAGATGACTGGGTCAGAGCATCGGCAGGTCTTGTGAGGTGTTCCCGGTATGCAGTGGTTAGTTCCTACCAAAAGTGGTCCAAGGAAGGACAACCGGTGAACCGGCGACAGGGTCATGGGCGCCCAAGGCTCATTGATGCGCGTGGGGAGCGAAGGCTAGCCCGTCTGGTCCGATCCCACAGCTACTGTAGCACAAATTGCTGAACAAGTTAATGCTGGCTATGATAGAAAGGTGTCAGAACACACAGTGCATCACAGCTTGCTGTGTATGGGGCTGCGTAGCTGCAGACCGGTCAGAGTGCCCATGCTGACCCCTGTCCACCGCCGAAAGCTCCTACAATGGACAGGTGAGCGTCAGAACTGGACCATGGAGCAATGGAAGAAGGTGGCCTGGTCTGATGAATCACATTTTCTTTTACATCATGTGGACGGCCGGGTGCGTGTGCGTCGTTTACCTGGAGAAGAGATGGCACCAGGATGCATTATGGGAAGAAGGCAAGCCGGCGGAGGCAGTGTGGTGCTCTGGGAAACCTTGGGTCCTGGCATTCATGTGGATGTCACTTTGTCACGTACCACCTACCTAAACACTGTTGCAGACCAAGTACACCCCTTCAAGGCAACGGTATTCCCTGATGGCAGTGGCCTCTTTCAGCAGGATAATGCACCCTTGTTCAGGAATGGTTTGAGGAACATGACAAAGAGTTCAAGGTGTTGACTTGGCCTCCAAATTCCCCAGATCTCAATCCGATCAAGCTTTTGTGGGATGTGCTGAAAAACAAGTCCGATCCATGGAGGCCAAACCTCACAACTTACAGGACTTAAAGGATCTGCTGCTAACGTCTTGGTGCCAGAGACCACAGGACACCTTCAGAGGTCTTGTGGAGTCCATGCCTCGACGGGTCAGAGCTGTTTTGGCGGTACGAGGGGACCAACACAATATTAGGCAGGTGGTTTTAATGTTATGGCTGATCGGAGTACATTGCTTATTAATGTTTTGTTTTTCAAATGTTCTATATAGTTTTCAGGATATTTTAAGAATAATACATAATAGCATTAACCACTTAGGAAGCGCCATCCTCTTTCTGACCACTAGGGTAAAATGGGTCAAATGACATACCTAAAATAAAATGGGTACTGCTCTTGAACCCTTTTGACTGCATGCATAATCATGGTCTCTCCTGAAAGGTGAGACCTTGTAGTTTGTTCTCCAGGTGTCAGAATTACTGTAAGTATTAACCGGGCGACATACTAAAAAGACGTGTTCAGAACAAGACAAGAACAAAACGACGCGGTGATATGGGTTCTTTCGGTGTTTCCGTTGCAAGCCCCCAAGGCGAACTTTGTCTTTGTCTTTTTTGCGCTAGAGCTCCCCTTGTCGGCAATTGGTCCAATTGCCGCTGTGTTATGTGTCATTGAATTTTTCCAGTTCATTCACTCTACTGGAAGCAGCACATTCGGAGCAAACGGATAGCAGCAATTTAGCAAGACTCTATCGGAAACACATCGATAAACCAAAGCTGCTGCCAACTCCTTTCGCTGTCACATTTGTGCGGCTTTCACCGCCGCCATTGTTGTTTTGCTTTCATGAAAAAGTACAAGCTGCACAAGAGTCTTAGGTAGCAAAATGACGAAGGAAAAAAATCTATACTGTGGTATAAAACTAAAAAGTGAGAAAAATATTTCAGTTTAGAAACTGAATTGTGTACAAATTGGTATTGCTGTCTACATGTATAGACCAGTCTGCACTCCCCTATCCTGAAACCAATTCACACCTTGTCTGCAAAAGTACCTTTTTTCTGACAAATGGCATTCATAAATATAAAGGAACAAAATATTAAATATACTGTATATACAAATCTGGTTCATTTCACAAGCCTGATTTATTATTCACAATCAGGACAACTACTCTCCAGTCACACTAAATGACATATACAACTGTGGTATGGATGTATTTAGATCCTCACCAATCTAAAACAGCATCCATTAATAAACATCCTACTGAGTCCATGCAACTAACATCACTGCATCATCACAACTTCCTCATTTACTAGCAACAGATTTCCTCCTACGCCTCATCCACAGTAAACAGTCTTCTGTTTGGCTTTGGAAATTACATTTTAAAAAGTACAACAGCAGTAAAACCAAAGTTCTTTAGCCTGTTTTGCCTGGAGCACCGCTGTCCCACGCGTAAATATCAGTGCTAGCGTAATGTGTGTGTGCCCTGAGCTACTTCTGTTAAGCCAGAGCTGCAAAGCTAGCCCTTTCACGAAACTATAACAAACTAAAACATCGTTGGAATCGTCATTTCATTGGCTACAAAGCCTATCAGTCATCAATAAACTTGGCCCCCATTGTCCGACTATGTACCGGCTCGAAGCTACATAGACCATGTTTTTTCATCGTCAGCATCGGTGGTGCAGGTTGGATATACTGATTTACCAGCTGCTGGTGTCCCAGGGGTGTGCTGGTGCTTCTTAAGTGGTTAAATACATAAATCATATTATTAAATATATTATACATTTTTAATTGTATTATTAAAGTTGTAATTCTGTTATTGTTTATTATGTAAAAATATTAATTCTAATTCTCAATTTTTTTTTCCGCAGCTACATCAGACTTCCTCCGCCAAGGTGAGATAATATCTTTTGTTTTGTTAAATTAATAACTTATTTTTATGAATACTGTATTTTCGTTTTGGTTGTACCTTTTATTGATAATTTGTTTGCAACTTCAGTTTGCAACTTTATTCAAAAATTGACGCAAAACTTAATATTAAAAAAACATAATTATTTTAGTCCACCTGCCAGGCGTCAGCGGAAACAACAAGACAATCACAGCACCCGCAGCCTCCGCCCCCGCCGGCCCCTCCCCCTTCCCCCCTGTACAGCCAACGGCCCGCCTCTCCGCCTTGACAGCAGCCAATCGCCTTCCTCCGAGTATCCGGACAGAAAAGGAGAGGTAGTCCTACCTTCTTTCATTCACTGAGTAAATTTCTCAATTATTTTCTCTCTACTTTCATCTTTTCCTTTCACCTTTTTATTTCTGCATGATCAGGTAAGCGTATTTTTTTTATATTGGTTAGTTTATTGTGCAGAAGTAGTTTGATTTCGGTGAAGATGGTGTCCGCCGAGATGCCACCTCTGTCCATCCGACATGGGGTTAGATTTGTAGCGGACCCTAGTGTAGCGATGGAGGTTTTGTTGGCAGTGGGTGAGAGTGTAGGACATGGTAACGTGTTATGCTTCACGTATGAATAAAGCGGTCGTAGTGTTCATGAAGGAAGAGCGACGCGTCAATCAGCTGATTGAGAACGGCGTAATTATCCGTGATCTGTACATACAGGTTTCGCCTTTAGCGGTCCCTTCCATTAAGATCACAGTTTCAGGAGTGCCACCGTTTATCTCAAATGAGCTACTAGAGCACAAGCTCCGCAGGTTTGTCAGCTCTTTTAAAACCGTGAGTCTCTGATGTAAGGATCCGAAGGTCTCTGAGAAGACAGGTGTTCCTTGATTCATCTCAGTCTTTGGAAGTCTTTGCACCTGCTTTAATTGAGCTGGATTTAGTCTCTTCCTTGTGTGTATTCCCTGTCTGTTGTGTTTTTATTTTTGTATTTTGCTGTTTGTATTCCCTGTCTGTGTTTTTTATTTATTTTCATTTTAAACTGTAACTGCCAAACTGTCTTGGCCAGGTCTCCCTCGGAAAAGAGATTTCAATCTCAAGGGACTTCCTGGTTAAATAAAGGTATAAAAAAAGTGTCTTTCAGGGACCGTGGAGCGGGCTAAAAAAACTGCCACAGCCGGAGGAACCACAAACTCCTCCGGTGGTAGAGCGGAAACGCGACTCTCCATCCACAGTGTCAGATACAAAGACGGGGGTAAGCAGGGTGATATCAGGGTGATATCGGGGCTATATGTGGGTGATGATGCGGTGGCATCCACCAGTTTTGCGGGTCCAGGGGGGCCCGTGCCCTCGAACTAGTGTAGCAGATAGTGGAGGAAGTAGTGTGGCTGAGCCAGTTGTTCCCAGCAGTCAGGCCAGCTATGATATTGAGGACATGGAATATGACTCTGAGGCAGAGAGTGTATCTTTGGTCTTGGCGTCTGGTCTATTTTTGCTACGAGCGAAAATAAAACAAATTTCAAAATAAAACACCCTGATTGATGATGGCGTTGGCCTATATATATATATACACACACACACATTTGTCTGAATATCACTGACAGGCTTTTATGTGTCACTTGAACAGAGCTCGTATAGAAAAATGTAGCATGCATCATGGGAAGGGGCCTGGGCGCCGCGCATTGATCATTTTCTTTGTTTTCAGGCAAAAAAATCTTTCTGGGCCATCACCAGTTTCCACCCGTTATAATCTCTGTTCAGATGTTTCTCTGGCAGAGATCTGCACACCCTACCTTGTGTGTACATCTCTCCTGAGCTCAGCTTTCTGTGTTAATAAATATACTCAAGTAATTCATAACTCGACTCTGTCCTCAGTAAGCCTACGGTCAGCCCTGCATGAGGCGGGCTGTGTAAAACGACATTTATTGAAGGCCACACAAACATCTGTCGATGTCCTAGGACAAAAGGCCAACATCAGGTCTTCCAGGTTGCTGACCAGGATTGTGGAGGAGGTCTGCTCGTCTCTGCCGGAACCCATGAGAGAGTTTGCTGAAAACTACACTAGCTGACCAGTGGGACGGTGAAGGGGAGTACAGTTTCCCATCTCTGACTGTTGCTCCTGCTGTTGGGGAGTGGCAGGAGGGGGAGGATTAGTTTCTCTCTTTTACAACCCCACAGCTCGGTGAGTTTGAGGAGAAAAAAGCAACATACTAAGTCTGCGTTAAAGTCTGTCACTTACGGTCCTTGCTGGGGATGAAAGTGTCAAGGAGTTTTTTGGCCCAGGCAAACCCCCGAAAGGCTGCTGGCGGTCCCGGTACAAGCTGCCCATTGAAAAGCAGATAGCTGACCTCCAGTGGAGGATAGTGCATGGGGCGATAGCTACAAACAGACACACAGCACACCTGGATCCCTGTCACGGGGTGGGGTGTCTCTTGTTCACAGGATGAAACGTTAGTTTGTTCATACAGTGTCCAAGGTTATTGGATTTGTTTAGTCTATTAGAGTCTTGGTTTCTGGGATTGGGGGAGTATTTCTCCTTTGATTTATTTGTTTTTGGTGCAAGAAGAAAGATGTTCATACTCATGAACTTTATGTCAGGGGTGGCTGAGCTGGCCATCTTTTTTTATTGAAAAAATAAGATTGGCGGGGGTGTGAGGTCTGTTGACCCAGTGCAGGTCTTGCACTGGTGGCGGTCCGCCTTACGCCGGGGACACACTGGACGCGGAAAGAAAAGGAAGCGCCGCGATCGGCGCCGAATGAGCAAGAAGGAGTTTGGTTGTTCGCACCGAACGGCGCCGATCTCCGCTGGTTTTCTCAATGTAGGGGTTTTCTCTCTCTCTCTCTCTCTCGCTCTCTCTCTCTCGCTCTCTCTCTCGCTCTCTCTCTCGCTCTCTCTCTCTCTCTCTCTCTCTCTCTGTGTGTGTGTGTATCTGTCTCGCTCTCTTCAATTTCAATTTGAAGCTTTATTGACATGAAAAGTGAACAGTGCTTATATTGCCAAAGCAAACGTATATGAACAGACAGAGAACAACATTTACAACAATATGAAAGTACATGCCACAAGTAACAGGGCAACACAAGTAAGAACAGCAATGAATGAAAAATTATTAAGCATTATGTATACTTGAGTAGTATGGTGTCTATTAAAATGCATATATATACATATACATCTCTCTCTCTTTCTGCTTGTGTGCGTGCGCCTGCTCGTCTCTCTCGCTCTCTGTTTAGACACAGACGGTAAAAGTTTAGACACAACTCAGAAATACCATCAATCAGGGTGTTTTATTTTGAAATTTGTTATATTTTGGAAATTGACCGGATGCTCTATGCCGTTCCTGTGTCTGACTTCCTGCCCAGCTTGACACATTCGCTCACGAATCGAGAAAATCTTAGACCTGACGCCGAAACGGTCGCTGCAGGCTGCGGCCATTCGGCGCCATTCGGCGCCCTTCCGCGTCCGGTGTGCACGGCCACATTGGTTAACATGGGCGCGGAAAGAATTTTCGTCGGCATTCGTCGCCGTTCCGCGTCCAGTGTGTCCCCGGCCTTAGGGTGGAGCATACTTACTACAAGACAGTAGACTGTCTGGAGGTGTTTAGTTCAATATGGGCTGTGGGAGGGGCTTTGTGTACGGTGGGAGGGGCTTTGTGTACACGGGAGGTGATGGAGATTTAATGTTTTTCTTTTGACTGTTAAGCTGAGTGTTGATGACTTGACTGTTTTGTTGGTTGGTATTTTGTTATTGTTGTACTTTTATTTTGTCTGGTTTAATACGCAGTCATGTTGAATTGCTGAATCCTTTAGTCCTGTCTCTCTCTACCTCTGTCTCCCTACTTGTCTCTCTCTACCTGTCTCTCTCTACCTCTGTTTCTCTCTACCTCTGTTTCTCTCTACCTCTGTCTCTCTACTTGTCTCTCTCTCTCTATCCTGGTTGCACACAACCTGTCTGTCTCAAACTATGTGTGCTGGAGCCTCCAGAGGAGCTGCAGGAGGTCAGGGGCTGGTGGACTTCCAAGCAGCCCAGAGACTGTTGTCCACCCTGGGCTAAACTGGAGATGTCTGGCCTGGGCTCTCATGCGGAGGGCTGGGACTTCTCCTAATACTGCTATGCCGATGACACCCAGCTGATCCTGTCATTTCCCCCCTGGGTCATTCCGTGTCAAATCACCCAAAATAACAGACATTTTAAACCCGACCATCTCAGAATTTGATGAAACTTGGTGTACTTGTTGGTTGGGAACCCACAACAACAAATCTCAAATTTCAGGTCAGTCGGACCAGTGGTTTGGGAGATATGGACCCCCAAAGTTTGAGATTTTGTGCAAAAAGGGGCATGGCCGCCAACCTTTGAACCCTCATATCTCAGGAACTACTGGGCCAATCTTCAAAAAAAATGGTAGTGTTGGAAAGGGAATTTGACAGAGATTCAAAATCTGTCATTATTAGTATATTGGAGTACATTGACCTCTTGACCTTTGCTATGACCTTGAAATTGACCTTGTGGATCACGTGACCTTGAGATTACCTTTCCTGAAATTTTATCTCCCACATGTTAACTAAAACATATAAAAGTTTCAGAGGTGTAATATTCTTTATTTAGCAGCAGTAATTGGTCGTTTCAAATTCATTCATAGTCCTTTCAATGGTAAAGGGTGACAAAGTCAATATTTGCACACACTCTTGGTAGGATTCTGACCGTTGAATTTCTCTTTTAGCTCCTCCAACACTTTCCTGAATAACTGAAGGTTCGATTTTTCTGATGAGTCAAGGTTACTTTCAGCAGAATCAAGTGGGACATCATAGACTTGTTCAAGCTGTCGTTTCAATGTTACTGTAGCTGATGCTAGTTTTTGCTGTCCTTTCATTCGTTTACTGGAAGATGCTAGTGAATGGAGTTTAACAGGAGTTTCACCTAAACTTGATAGGGTAGAATTCAAATCAAAGTCCTTTGCTGGGGAAACAACAACCGGAGGTTCGACTGGGATGTCATCATCAACCTCTCCCACCCATACTACAGCTCTCCTCTGCAGGGGCTTTGACCTTTGATTTCTGAAGGCTAATCACACAGTCACAGCACAATTTTTCTCCTGGCATTAGTGTCTTTGGAGGATTCACTAAGCCTTTGTAAGTGTCCATGCTAACAATTCGTAAAGATCTAGTGCGTGCTTTCTTGGGATGACGGTTAAAGGGATCACAACACTTTTTCCGCAATGTTGAAAACTTTGTTAAAAGTTCTTGTTCATGATGTGAACAGATGTTCCTGATGTCTCGTGTTTTGACCCCACTTCGAAGAATAAGGAGTTCAACTTCTTCAGTTTTCCATACACTTCGCAAGGACTTCTTTCTGGTATGATGGTGTTGATGGCAAACATTTTCAGGAGAGTAAAAGCTGCAGTTAGCCCTTGAAGAAAAAAACAATATTTTTAAGTATCAACCACCTCATTTAAAACCATTGGCAAGGCTATATGACATGATATAATGACCTAATATGTATTATGAGGAAAACATTGATACTTACATATCAACATTTGCCATTGTGTCCAACTTGAAAGCTTCAGATTTTCAAAGAAATGAAGATCAAGAAACTTCTTTGTCTTAAATTTTTAAATGCCATGTGCTCAATGGGGATTTCCCAGGGCTGCTTGAACTGAATACTGAAACGTGATTGGTCAGTTCTTTCACAATCTAAGGCCCACTATGATGTAAGAATAGACCTACAGAGTTTGTCTATGATGTAACAATTGGTGCCGTTTTTCTATGACGTGACCATCAGCACCCAACGTTTGTCTCTGACATGACAATCACCACATTCCCATGTACAACGTTATAAGATATGGCATCACTAGACATGCCTGTGTAGAAATATGTGATGCCATTTGGTTTCTTTTTTTTCTTATTAATCTTTTATTTATACTGAAAGGATAAAATAGGCAATATTTTACCTGTTTTCATTGTCTTTCAGTAGCTTGAAATAGTTCATATTACACTTAACATCATTAGTATGTAACAGCGAACATAATGTACAATACAAATGCAAAATTAATATACAGAATATACACAGATATATGGTTGGACTAAATTCACAATTTCCCAGGTAAACTTTTCATATCCTTCAAGCATTCCTTGTCATGTCAGGTGGATTTTGACTCCCAAGATGGGTTTTGGTCATGAGAGGAATCTATGCATGTAGAAAATATACATTATAGTGCATTTTATCAATCATCTCTGTGGGTATGCATTTTTTGAATCTGTATTGCTGCTAAACAAAAAATATTACACCTCTGAAACTTCTGTATATTTTAGTTAACATGTGGGTGATTAAATTCCAGGAAAGGTAATCTCAAGGTCACGTGATCCACAAGGTCAATTTCAAGGTCATAGCAAAGGTCAAGAGGTCAACGTACCTCAATATACTCAAATCTGAAAAATAATGACAATCGTTGAATCTCTGTCAAATTCCCTTTCCAACACTACCATTTTTTTGAAGATTGGCCCAGTAGTTCCTGAGATATGAGGGTTCAAAGGTTGGCGACCATGCCCCTTTTTTGCACAAAATCTCAAACTTTGGGGGTCCGTATCCCAAACCACTGGTCGGAATGGCCTAAAATTTGAGATTTGGTGTTGTGGGATCCAAATCAACAAGAATACAAGAATTTCATCAAAATCTGAGGTGGTCGGGTTAAACTCTTTGGGTGATTTGACCCGGAATAACCCCCCTCTGACACACAAGTGGAGGCAGCATTGCTGCATCTGGCTGACATCTCAGAGTGGATGTTGATGCACCACCTGAAGCTCAACCTGGACAAGACTGAGCTGGTGTTCCTCCCGGGGAAGGGTTGTCCTCACCGAGACCTGGCCATCACCATTGATAATGCTGTGGTGACGTCAACTCGGACTGTGAGGAATCTGGGTGTGACCCTGGACGACCAACTGTCGTTCTCGGCAAACATTGCATCAGTGACACGCTCCTGCAGATTCCTCCTCTACAACATCAGGAGGATTCTCCTCTTCCTCACTGACTAGATGGCGGAGGAGCTCATCCAGGCTCTTGTCATCTCCCTCCTGGAGTACTGATGATGAGGAGGCAGCCTCTTCATCTTTAATTGGTTGGTTTATTCCGTGTTCTGATGATGAGGAAGCAGCCTCTTCATCTTTAATTGGTTGGTTTATTCTGTAAAGCGGGTTTTATTTTCGATGTGTCCTGATTGTGGTTTGTGTTCATGGAGCTGAGAAAACAATTCTCTCTCTCTCTACCTGTCTGTCTCTCTCTCTCTACCTGTCTGTCTCTCTCTCTCAGAGAGTTTCTCAGATCAGGATTCGGAGGGCGACACCCCGTGGCGGCACGGAGCTGACCCCGCTCGGCCTACCGAAGGTCAAGAGGTCAGTAGAAGAAGGAGAGGGGTAGGAAGAGTAGAGGAGGAGGAGGAGGAGGAGGAGGAGAAGGAGGAGAAGGAGGAGAAGAAGGAGAAGGAGAAGAATAGAAGAGAAAAAAGGAGCCATAGAAGAAGAAGAATATAGGATTTTAGAGACTGACAAGTAAGAGAAAAAAAGGAACAGTAGAAGAAGAGAAAAATAGTCAAATCACAGGAAAATTAGAAAGAAGAAAAGACCTAAAAGGTTTTGTGGGAGTTTTTCCTTGTCCTATGAGGGTCCAAGGCTGGGGGATGTCGTGTACTAACCATTTACTGTTTCACATGTTAGAGACTGGAATGGTGATTAAGGGCTATACAAATAAATGTGATTTGATTTGACAAAGGAAATAAAAATGGGGTAAAAAGAGAAGGAATAGAGCAGGAGAAAGGAATGATTGGGGAAAGAAAAGAATGAAAGAACTAGAAAGAAACAAGGGAGCACGATGGGAGTTGTGTTGAATATTTCAGCATGTCCAAACCAATCCTTTCTTTTTCTTCCTCTCCCTTTATCCTTCCTTCCTTCTCTCTTTCAGACTGAGGAAGAAAGAGTTCAGCTTGGAGGAGATTTACACCAATAAGAACTACAAGTCACCGACACCTAACAGGTAAAGAGAACTACAGGCCCCTGTTAAAAACTGCAAATCCATTTAAAATCTAAAAAAAACTACCATTCTGTTTAAAATCTACAACTACGAAAAAAAACACATCTCATTTGAAAACTATTTGAAAACGTCCTTCACTTCCACTCCTATCCTCTCCTCCTGCAGGAGTCTGGAGACCATCTTTGAGGAGCCCAGGGAGAAGGACGGTGTGCTCCTCCTCATCGGCCACCAGAGGAGACGCCGCCTGCTTCTTTTCCCAGACTTCACCCAGCCCCGGAAGAGGAGGCGCCTGCAAGGTATCCTAGGAAATCCCTTCTTTTACCCCAATTTAACTTCTCAATTTGACAATTTTCCTCTATATTTTCTCAGATGTCCACTATTTCCTTTATATTTTCCCCTTAATGTCCACTATTTTTCCTCTGTATTTTCCCCTTAATGTCCACTATTTTTTCTCCATGTTTTCTCAAAGATTTCCTCCTTTTTTTTCTGGGGAACAAAGAAGGGGTGAACGAAAGGAAAACTGAGGAACGAATGGATGAAAATTTGGCAAACATTAAAGGAAAAATAGGGCTTTATTATATGGTGCTGTATTATATGGAGAAAATGGAGGAAACTTTAGGGAAAAATAAAGGAAAAGCAGTGGAAATATGGTAATGAAAAATTAGCCAGCTGAGGAAGAGAAGGTGGCCAAAAGGTATTCTGGGAAATTTAGTTTGTCTTTTTGGGGTGGGAAATTATGGGGAAAACGGGAAACATTGGGTAAATTAAGAAGGAAATATGGGTCAATAAAGAAGGAAATAAAGGGGAGGGGGTTTGGACAAAAATGGGGGGATGACAGAAAAATTGGAGGAAAAGTAAGGTAAATTTGAAGAAATGGGAAAATAGGATAAATAAAGAATCAGGTAAAATATTGTTGTGCTTTTATCTTGAATTGCCAGGCTCCTTTAGCTTGGCTAGGCGGTTAGCTTCTTAGGATAGCAATACTCACAGGTTGAAGATGTGGGACAACGGCATGTAACTGGCACGGATATACCGGTTTATTTGCACTCGGTAGCAACACACACAGGGACGGCTCTCGCTGCAGCACCACGGGACAATCCTCAACCTCAACTGATGCAGCGCTAATGCGAACGCGCCATTCTTGTCAGAGTCAAAACCGGAAACTGCTCTCCCTCCAAAACCGGACAGAAAACAAACACATGACACAGAACACTACAACTGCAACAATATCAAAGAAAAAAAACCCAGGAAGAATGGATGAAAGAGTGAATGATGCTAACATAGCCGCTAGCTTCACTCTCTTTTCTCTTTTTGTCTCCTCCCCCTTTTCTTGTTGTTTTTTTAAATCTCCTAGGGGCGGGGCCTCGGAAGCGGGCAACAGCCAGGAGGCATTGCCACGGCGAGGAGGAGGAGGAGGAGGACCCGGACGTGATGCTCGTGGAGCGTCTCAGTGCACTGGAGGACTTCCTGTCACGCCAGGGGCTGGACAGCTGAGAGACGTGATGTCACTTTCTGTTTCCCAACGGCGGGGCCCCCTCAGCCCCGCCCACCTCGCCCGGTGATCAAGTCTCCTGGCAAGAAAGAGGAAGATAAAAGAGAGAGAGGTCAAAGAGGAGGAGAAATGGAAAGTGAAAGAGGGAGAAATGGAAGGGGGTGAAATAAGGACACAAAAGAGGAGGAGAAATGGAAGGTGGTCAATGAAAAAGAGGGAGGTGAAAGAGGAGACAAAAGGAGTTGAAACAAGGAGATGAAAGAGGAGAAAGAAGAGGAGGCGAGGGGGGAAAAAAACCAACAAAGTTGGTGCTGATGTCACTTCCTGCCGCCACTAATGAGGGTGGGTATCATTTTTTGCAGCGTTGTCTGGGATTTTCTTCTTTTATTTTTACAGTGTAAACTGAGTTTTCTTTTCATTGACTATTTAAGAAGTTTTCGTGATTTTTTGTTTTTTCAATTATTTTTTATTAGTGATAAAAGGGGCGGGTCAAACACATTTTCCTTCCCATTTTTAGCGTTACTTTTTTCACAATAAAAGTACTGCGGGAAAAATACCTTTTTATTATTAAAAAATACCCTTTTTCACCATTGTTTTTATAATAATAAAAGCAAAAAGGAAAAAAATATTTTAAATATATATAATTTAAATCACCCCGTCACTTGAGTAGTATTAGTGCTAGTATTTGTGTAATTGTAGTGTATTTGAACTGTAATATATATTTGCCGTGTCATAATGTGTATATTTTTTGTACGAATAAAGGTTTGTGTTTGGAAATACAATGTGTGTTTTTTATTTTTAATTATTTGTATTCTTATAACACTGAATACAAATGAAATTAATTAATTTTGACTTTAAAAATGATTTATTATATGAATCAATATTCAAAATATGCAGAATTCAAATTTTAAGACTTAAATTTAATTTTTGAAGATTTAAATTTAATTTTTAAGATTACATTTAAATTTTAATATAAAATAAAGGTATTACATAATTTTAATTAACATATTTTTATTGTATTCATTACATTAGTACAAATGTATATATATTTTTTTACCTTTGTGGTGCGTTAAGATTTTAACTTTTGTAGTCATTTTTCATATTTAATATCTATAAACTGGTATATACAAATTATTGGAATGTTATTACAATCAGTGAGTATGAGTAATTTTTGTCTGACAATGTTTTAATTTATAGTTTTTATATTTTTCTATATTTTTCTAGTTATGTATTTATATTTTATGTATATATATTTCATATATATTTTTCCCCACTACTTTTCATACATTTTTATCATGGTTTATTTGATTCGATTTTGGACATATCTTTTACAATACCTATATTTAGATCCTTGTAGTGGCGGGTGTGCTTGTTTTAATACTTCTATTTTACATGGTTTTAATACTGTACACAAAAACCTATTCTATTCAAAGTGTTACATTTTTAATTTTTTAAAAATGTTTTTACTTACAGAAACCAGCTAGCTAACACTAACTTTAGCTTCAGTATTTCACGTTCGTTTGGATGTAGCGCTAGCTTAGCACTTAACGCTTCTGCCGCTGTTGCGCACAGCAACAACGAGAGATGGCAGCAACGGCAACTGTGGGATGAACTAAACAAATGGTAAGGTACCATAAGGTACCTCTATGAAAGGCCAATCTCCAGCTATTGATGTAGCAGGACCTGGTTAGCGTTGTAATTTGTTGAGCTCAGGTTAGTTTAGTGACTGGATTGAGCCGCACACTGACTGTCAGGTTGGCTAAAAGCTATTTGTTTCTTGTAAGCAAATAAGATGTTACCCACAAATGTTCTTATAAAATAAAGTATTAAAAGAGTTAAGTAACATGTTACAATAAAGGAATATGAGTTGAACAAATGCAGTCATTCCTTTTACTTAGTTACTTAAACTGAGGTCTTTCTTTTACTGTGGATTTAACTTTTGCCTTATTTTTTAATGTACAAAAAATGAAATTGCTACATTTAACACAAACAATAAAATAACAGAACTGCAAAACAGAAACTTGTCATAATGTTCGCAAAGAGTCAGGATCTCAGTAGTGTCAGGAGGTTAAGGTGGTTAGGGTTAGCTGCCTTGCTGTGGTGCCAGCGGGTCTTCCCAGTGCTTCTGGTCGCTGAATCACCATGCCATTAGCTGAGGCCACAACGGGAAAGATGATGTCATAAGTTCCTCCATTTCATTATAATACTGGAATCTCATTGGACCCTTTCCTGTTGATTTGTTATGATCAACAACCCTCTTATCTTCAAGTGTGGTCCACTTGCGTGCTACCTTCTCTGGGTGGACCTGCTGCTAAAACTGAGATGACAGTGTAGCAGCTTCTTCTTCCCTGTTGCCATACGCAGTCTAGTGTTTAGCTCTGCTGTAGACTGAGGTAGGTCTCCCCCTTATGCTTCTCAATGCTGGCGCATGAGATGGATCAAATATGGAGTTTGGTCTCTGTTAAACCCATCATTAGGTGGCCCTCTACTAGTGGAAGGCTCAGGCGTCTCACTGCCTCACAAAGTCCTACATTAAATGAACAGGACAGCAGCACTTCATGAAAAACTACATTTCATAGGCTACATCAAAACATGCCTACATACAAAACACCTGATTACATTGTAAACAACAGAAAAATCCATAATGGAAATGTAGCAATGAATTATCATGTTATATTCACCTGGTATTCCTCCTTCAAATCTACCAGGATGGTCTTGTTAGCATCCAGATAATATCTGGGATCCCGAGGGACCAGAGGCCTGTACTACGAAGCAAGTTCAACATACCCAGGATATCTTTTCTTTAGCTGGCTTCACTAAGCCTAACAACCGCAATCACGGTGGTTACCAACTCGTTAAGTCAACCCAGGTTTGCCCAATCTGGCTATGAGCACGTTCACGTCAAAGGGGCTGTGTTTGCACCATATGACCAATCACAAACAAGGACAAGTCTACCAGAACCACATATTTTACACAGGAAGAGAAAACTATTAAATAAATATGAAGAATTAAAAAGTATTATCCAGGATAAAACCAACACAGTTGCTGCTGCCAAAGCCAGGAAGGAAAGCTGGCAAAACATTGCCAACTGTGTGAATGCGTAAGTTAATAGGCTTATCATCAATATCATCAATAACATCAATAACATCAATATCATCAGTATCACTGCCCCATCATTAAGGCACCAGTAGATCTGACTATAATTAAACACACATTAAATTAATGTGTTCTTAGATGTTTTCTTATGGCGTGTAAGACTATTTAAGCCTTATTCTTTCAGCTGCAACCCCGGCAGTGTTAAACGCTCTTGGGAGCAAATCAAGAACAAATATTAAAAACATAATTCAAACCGGTAAGTTGACTTACTTGCAAATCTTATAAGGTCAACAAGTACAAGGCTTTAGTGCTTTAATCAAGAAGCTGACAAAGAGAAGAGAATCTATATCTTCATATAGATATTGGTCAGGGAAAGCCGAAGGGTTTTGTCGGTCTCTTGCCTTCCTCCCCTCTCACTAGTCGATCACCTCGGTCCACGGGATCTTCTAGGAATGATGATGCCATTTTCCAAGAGAATTGATTGGTCAGTAGGCGGTGCTTTTATACGTGTTGATCTGTTATCTGGAACATAACCTGCTCCGGAGCAGGTTAGGTGTGCAGCATAAGTTACCATGGCGATATACCCCGGTAAAAAGTGAACCATCGTCGTGACACTGAAAACCCAGGGTTCAACCTGAAGTTACCTCGCTAACTCCAAATCCTGCTTCGTAGTACAGGCCTCTGGACTAGCTCTGATCCCAGTACAGTCGCATGTCGGCATCCAGGAACACTAATTGGGAAACAAATTATTAAAATACAAACAAATGCAAACGTAAACACCTCACGTTAGCCGACTAGCTAGTGACTGGCACAGCTACAACTCATTAGCAAGCTACTTTAAAATCGACCGTAAACAAACAGCAGCAAGTGTAGCTTGTTTCAATAAAGAGTGGCTGTATATTACACACCACGGTGGTTGTGATTGAAAGAATTTGCAATTAAAAATACTTTTTCTTACCTTGAATCACTGACGTTGCTGGCATCTTGCATGTTTGTTTACGTTTTGTTGTTACTTCCGCAATTCGGAAGGTCAAGTGGGATAGAAGGGGGGGTCTATGAAAAAATCCCTTTTCACTGCTTGTAATTACGAATA
The DNA here is from genome assembly GCA_034670405.1 of Hoplostethus atlanticus. Classification (NCBI taxonomy): domain Eukaryota; kingdom Metazoa; phylum Chordata; class Actinopteri; order Trachichthyiformes; family Trachichthyidae; genus Hoplostethus; species Hoplostethus atlanticus. The sequence continues at coordinate 331,210 of JAXDDX010000235.1, forward strand.
GGGACCTGTCGTAAACGTTTTTTCCCAGTGGAAGGCAGAAATATCGGTCATTACGACCGTCGCGTGAACGCGGCATAATGGTGCATTCGATTGTACTCGGAACTCGGAAAATTCAACTCAGAATTCCAAGTCGGAAACTCGGGCAAGATCCAACTGGCCCAAGTTCGCCGATATAACCACACCTGACGTCACAGCAATATAGCGGCACACACCTTGAACAGTAAACACAATTCCCTTTGCATCAATTTTTACTTCATATGTCGTTTTTGTTATGAAAACATGTTGAAACAACTTTCTAGTTTATATTTGTAACGTAATTCGGTTGATTTGTGCTCAACGTTAACGTTACTAGTTCACTGATCTGCACCGTTTCTCTTCACTAATGGCGCTGTAGTAGTTGATGTAGTTGATGTAGGTCTTTAAATGCTTGTGAAATTAAGAGACTTGGCATACAAACATGAGTTTGCTGCGGGTGTCCATGTTTTCCCGAGCAGATGCACTGGAACACATTTAGATCGGAAGTCAATCAATCAATGTAATAACCGCCAAAGTTAATAACTAGGTAACTATTATTAATACAAAGCCATCATATTCATGTGGCTTTCAACAACACCGAATGTTGAAAAACTATCGCTAATGTAAAGTTAGCTAATGTTAGCTTCTGTCCATTCTAAGAACGTTAGTCTACTAGCTAACAGTTAAACAATCCAAGTGCATGTAACGTTAACACGAATGGACTGATCATTAGGTTAACGTTAGCTGGACAACAGGTGGGTTTGTGTAATAAGTTGGTATTTTTATTTATTGATTTATTGAATATGTCACGAGCCATGCACGACCCCAAATGACCTCACCCCTCAATGAGTTTGGTTGTAACCTAGCCTATATAAAGTATAGTGGCCTATTTATGTTGTAAAGACAGACTGCTGTCTGTAATGATGTTTTGTTTTAATTTGAGATGCATCCAACAATAATAACAGACGCCTCATCAAATCCACAGCACCACCTCCTGCACCACCTCCATCACCAATCCCTGGACTCCCAGCCCCACTGTAAATTTGTAATTTATTAGGTGCAATAAATTCTTTGACACTCTATTTAAGTTCTTTCACATTTCTTCTACTTTTATTCCTCCAAGGAGTGGAGGAGGGCAGAAGAGGGGTAGCTGTTATAAAAACATACATATTCATTATTCAGATGAACCAGTTAGCTCCAACTGTGTGATGCTATGAATATATTTTTATTATTCAGTTTATATAAATGCTCTACATTTCTCTGAAAAGTGATAAATAAATATGATCATTCTATAAATTGATGCAAGTCAATTCACCAGTTACCAGGCCGTGGATGAGCCAGGAATAGTAGCAGTCAACACAACATGGTATTAATCGCATCAGTATATGATTTATAGTATATATTTGTGGTATCTGTGGAGTCACATGTCAAGTCAGCTGTTACGACAAAACTTTGTTTTAGCTCTAGTCAAAGGATCAAAGTATCAACAGACAGCAACGTTTTTAATCAACATTTTAAACAGGCACACCAATGGCGAACCCAAGGCTAACTTTATTTACGATCTGACGGATATTTATTGTCAGCCTGCTGTATCATCACAACCTCTTGGGTTGAATCTAATGAAGCAATAATGTCTGCAAAGCAAAGGAAATCCCTGTAGTATCGGCCTAAACCGTACAAAACTAACGGATGGAGCGTGAGTTGTTTGTGTACCGCCCCCCTTATAATACTGTGAAGTAATTCGCTGAATTAAAAACTGATTGACAACTGGTTCAGGCGGTGTATTGGTGAAATTCGTTTTTGATTGACAGAGGAATGTAAGCCTCTGATTGGTCAAATTAAAAATGATTGACAGTTACCACGCCTACCACGCCCACCCCGCCCCCTCTCAAGTCTCCGGTCTGCAGAGATACATACTTGGAAATATCGACTTCCGAGTACAATCGAATGCACCATTAGACCCCCGGATAAGTCACGTGACACATCCAGATACTTCCTCACGTCACGTCACGTCACGTCACGGGGCTTGTCTCCGGGGCTGCAGCTGGATACTATTGCTGCAGCGGACCCTACTCGGATACTATTGCCAAAACCCTGCCCACTACTTGACACGGACTGGCCCAAACCTCGCGAAACGAGCGAACACCCGTTCCTAGCTACGCCCTGACGTCACTCTCCGGAAACTCACAAAATGGCGGCGTCCTTTCGAAAAGAATGCAACGGAATCACAGCAAAAGATAAACGCAGGTATTTGCTGTTTTCCCGCATTAAAAAAACCAAAATGTGATAAACGAACGTCTTTACGTTTAGTCTACTTAGCTGAAACGTAACGATAACTATTTATTTGACGTTTTTTGGACGTATTTGTGTCGCTGCTGTTCAAGGCCATTTAAAATTTGTATTTAATGTTCGTTCAATCCTCCCATTTCCGGTGCGAATACGATGTTTAATGTTTGTAACGTGTTTATTGCGATGGAAGTTTCGGCTAAGGTTACGTAGCCTGAACCAAGGCGGACGTGACGTGTATAGGCAGGAGAAACTGTGTCAATTAGAAAATTACTGGTAGGAATATTTTTGATGTTTAAATTATATTCTGGTCGCAAGAATGATGGTAAAAGTATTTTTAAGTGACTTCCGGTTATGACTCTGACCCGGAAGTAAATAATTTTATTGTATTAAAATTAAACCTGTTTTCTTTTTCTTTTCCAACTCAATATTTTAAAGTTTTGCCATTATTTAAAAATATAATTATTGGCTATTTTATTAATAGAAATAATGCAAATATTTTCTAAAGTTATATGTATTTGTAACATTTTATGTTCATGAATAAAGTTTATGGATAAAAAATGTAAATCCTGGTTGTAATATTTCTAATAATTTTACATGTTTTTTCATATGTTTTTAGGTTTTGTAATTTACATTTTAATTCTTGTAAGCTATATTCATGAGTAAAATTGAGTATAATTAATTAATAATGTATAACATTTTAAACATTTTTTAATAATTGATAACAGTCTAAATATAGTTTATGGATAAAACATGTTAACACTGGTTGTAATATTTTTAATAATTTGTATTACACGTTTATATTGTAACTATTAACTATTTTATTAAAGTAATGTACTTGTACTGTACTTGTTAGATTTCATATTCACAATGGTATATTTAATTGATAAAAATGACTTTTTTTTTTTTTTTTTACAGTGTTTTCCCTCTCCATACTTTCCAATGGCGCTGTCTGTCCAGTGGTGAGTTTCTCCTTGCACCTCTTCTTTCACCTCCTCTTGTGTCTCCTTCCTTCCTGTCCTTTCTTCCCCTTTCACATTATTTTTCTCCTCCTTTCTACTCCTTTTCTTCCTTCATCCCTTCTCCTTTTAACCTTTAACCTCCTTTCTCCCCCACTTTCACCTTTTCTCAACTCCTTTTTTCTCTTTACCTCCTTTCACCTCCTTTTTCTTGTTTCACCTACTCCATTTTACTCCTTTTCACCTCCTCCCAAACAGCAGGAGATAGAAGCAGTAGAAAAAGGACGTGAAAAAATGAGTAGAAAAGAGATGAGGTTGTTTGTTGTGAGGTTGGTTGTGTACTTGTTGCCCTTTGCACATTCCTGCTGAGCATTGCCACTTTTCATTTCACTGCACACCCTGTGTGTGTATGTGACAAATAAAGTTCTTGAATCTTGAATCTTGACAGGAGATGAGAAAGGAGCAGGAGGTAAAAAAAAAAGTAAGAAGTGAAAGATCAGGAGTAAAAGGAGGTAAAATATGAGACGAAAGACCAGGAGTATAAGGAGAAAAGGAAGTAAGAGCAGGTGAAAGAGGAGTAAAAGGAGCATAGGGAGATGGACATGAAACCCTGCCCATTCCCCCCTAACCAACCAATGCTGTGTCTCTGTTGTTCAGGCCGTGTCCTCCAGGCCCGGGCCAGGCCCCTCCCCCTCCTGCTGTTGATGGGTGGGGCTGGTTACCTCGGTTACGACCAGTATGGCCGCTACTGGGACCGCCAATTGGCCATGCTGGGACAGGAAGTCCCACCCCGCCTGGCCAGCCATGCCCAGGTAGGAGCGCTTTCTCCTTCTCTCCTTTTTTCCTCCTCTCTCCTCCCTCTTTTCTCTTCCTCATTTTACCTCCTCCTCTCTCCTTTTCACCTCCCATTTTGCCCATTTTCTCCTCCTTTCTCTTCCTCGTTTACCTCCTTCTAATTGGCCATGCTGGGACAGGAAGTCCCACCCCGCCTGGCCTCATTTTGTTTCCTCCCTCTCCTTTGTTGCCTCCTTTCAACTCCTTTGTTAACCCTTTCTTCTTCTACTTCATTTTCCCCCCCAATCTCCCTTTTCTCCTCCTTTGACTTCCTCTCAGCTCCTTTCTCTTCCTATTTTGTTCTTTTGTAGCTTTTCTCCTCCTTTCCCCTCCTCTCTTCTACCTCCTCCTTTCACTTCCCTCTCCTCCTTTTCCACCTCCTTTGACCTCCTCCTTTTGAACCAATGGGAGAAAACTTAAACTTTCCGGTAACTTTCCTGCTTATATTCCTCCTTTATACTTATTTTATTTTTGGGGGACAAAATGTGAGCAGAGGGAAAGCAGAAGAGAAGAGGGGGAGGAGCAAATCGTCCACTTGTGTCGTCCACTCCTTTTGCTCCTCAGCTCCTCGAAGAGGAGAAAATGCTGATGTGGCCCTTTTTTCCCCCTCTCTCCCCCTATATATTCTCTATGTTCCTCGCCCTTCATGCAGTCCCATTCATTTATCTCTCTCCTGCTTGGGGTCAAAAGGTCACACTGACATGCTGATAGCATCATGCTGACAGGTCAAAATCTCGCTGGCAAATCAGCTGCTAACATGCATCCTTGGACCCCTCTCCTCACTGCCACAGTCACCTCCTGATTGGCGAGTTACTGATTGGCCAATGGGGAAGCCCCTCGTTGGCTCTGTCGCCGTGGCGAGGACAAAGGTCGCGGATTGGTCAATGAGTAACAAAGAGCAACAACCCATAGGAAACATAGGAGACATTTTAATGCTTGTTTGCATTTATTTCATTTTAATAATAAATACAGAACAAAGTTAGTGTATTTGAAATAAATACAAAATGTATGAGGGATTTTATGTTGAATCAAATGTCATTGTGATGAAAAAAAAACACTAAAATAATTATATCTTAAATAACATTATAGTTATATACTAAGTAATATAATATATACTAAGTATACTAAAATGCAAAAATAAAGTATTAACTAAAGAGGAAACATAATGTATAAACATGAAATATACTGAGCAAAAATTTAAACGCAACACTTGTTTTTGCTCCAATCTTTCACGAGCAAACTATGCCAAATTTTTTCTATGCAATCTACAAGCTTAATTCTATCACATCAGTTTGTATACATGTATGTTTGTGAGTATTTCATCCATTGCCAACATAATCCACCCATCTGACAGGTGTGACATATCAACATGCTGATTTAAACAGCTTGATCATCACACAGGTCTTTGTTATGATGGGGAGAATAAAAGGACACTCTAAAATGTGAAGATCAGGCCACAGATGCCACAAATGTTGAGAGATCGTGCAATTGGCATGCTGATTGCAGGAATGTCCACTAGAGCTGTTGACAGAGTATTGAATGTCCATTTCTCTAGCATAAGGTGCCTCCAAAGTCATTTCAGAAATTTTGGCAGTACAGCCAACTGGCCTCACAACCATAGACCACGTGTGACCACACCAGCCCAGGACCGCTACACCTGGCTTCTGCACCTCCAGGATCATCTGAGACCAGCCACACAGACAGCTGATGAAACAGTTTGTTTGCACAACCGTTGAATTTCTGCTCAAACTGTCAGAAACCGTCTCAGGGAGGTTCATCTGCCTGCTCGACGTCCTTACCAAGATCTACCCCTGAATGCTGTATGGCGCCTTAACCGCCGCAGGTGGGCAAACGTTCACCGGTGATGGCCACTGGCAGCTGGAGAAGGGTCCTCTTCAGCCATGAATCCCAGTTTCAGCTGTATCGGGCCGATGGAAGGCAGCGTATATGGCACTGTGAGGGTGAACGGTTTGCTGGTGCCAGTGTTGTTGAAAGAGTAGCCCATGGATGCGGTGGGGGTTTATACTGTGTGCATTTTGTCAATGGCAATACCAGGACGAGATCCTGTGGCCCATTGTCAAGCGATTCATCCACCACCATCTCCTCATGTTTCAGCATGATAATGCCCAACCCATGTTGCAAGGATCTATACCCAATGTCTGGCAGCTGACATTCTTCCATGGCCTGCACACTCGGACATGTCACCCACTGAGCATGTTTGGGATGTTCTGGACCGGCACATGCGGCAGCGTGTATGCCTTGCGCTGTATGAAGCAAACGGTGGTCTGTTACGGGTGCCCTTTTTTCTCTCTCTCTCTTGCTCCCTCCCAGGTGCAATCAACAGGCAATAGGGCACACCTGAGAGAGGCCTACATACACCACACGCATGACACGGACATTTAGCCTATTATTTAAATAAACCCAATTTACTTTTTGCACCTTACTTTTGTTGTTGATGGTTATTATGTTCCATGACCTCACCTTATGTTTTGGGGGGTATCTGTGACCAACCAAGGCATATTTGTAGCCGAAAAGATGTGAAATCAATAGATAAATCAGTTTCAGTTTACATCTATGAACATTTCAATAAAATCTTTGAAATTACATTTACATTTTTGCTCAATATAATTATGTATTGTATTATGTGTTATTAAGAAAAATGTATGTATCTTATGTATTAAGAAGAAAAAATATATATTTTATGGAAAAAAAGAAGCAATAAATGACTCATAAGAACATAGGGATATTTGTTTTATTGAAATAATTTAAAAAATGAATGATAAAACAATGAAAATCCTAGCAGTGGCAATTTTCTGTTGGCACAATTTAATTTTGATTAAAAATAGAAAAAAGAAAAAGAAAATATTTCAAATAGAAATTATGTAATATTTTCTTTCAATCTAATTGAAATTAATTATTTTAAATTTTAATAATTTTATTTAAAAAAATGTAGCAGTTATTTTTAATGTCGCATCTTGGGAAATTGCAAGAAAATATTTTTTTTAAATTATTAGTTTAATAAAAAAAAAATTATTAAAAGTATTTAAACAATGAAATCATTTATATTGAGCCAGGCATCATTTTTATTCCATTTAAGAAAAAATATTTTATTATAATTAAATTAAGACTGAGCAAGTGTTGCTCTCCCTTTATCTCTCTCTCCCTCTCTATCTCTCTTTATCTCTCTCACTCTCTCTCTCCCTTTATCTCTCTCACTCTCTCTCTCCCTTTATCTCTCTCACTCTCTCTCTCTCTCCCTTTATCTATCTCACGGTCTCTCCGTTTATCCTTTAAATCGGTCGCCGCGGCTTCTCTTGCTCTCCTCTCTTTTCTCGCCTCCGTTTTTCCCTCTTTTCTTTCCCTTTTCTTTCTTCCCCGAGGACAGAAAGCGAGAGGAGGAGGCTTCCCGCCCCTTTGGATCCATTTCTATACGTTCTTTTACTTTTTTTAAACTTATTTATTTGGAGAAGCGGGAGAGTAAAGATGTGCCTCCGCGCGAGTTTGCCACCGTCCTCCTCCCTCGCGAGGACACGGACATGGTGAGGTTCTCCTCCCGCCGCCGCCGCCGCGCGCCCCACCGAGGCACGCGGCTCGGTTCAGGTAACAGAGATAGTGGGAGAGAAAAGATTGAGAAATGAAAAGACCAAATTCTATAAAAGAAGTAAATAAAAAAAGTTAACAGAAAATGGGAAAGAAGTAGAGGAGAAATGGAGAGGGAAATATTGAAAAAATAGAAAAACAATTACAACATGCTGAATTGATTATTAGAAAAAATGCTTTTAATATAGAAATAATTTAGAGAGAATAATCAGTAGGGGAAAATAGAGAAAGAAATAAGAATTTAGTGAGAAAGAGACAGAATGGCTGAGCAGCATAGAAAGACAAATTAAAACATATTAAAAATAAGAGAAACAAATGGAGGAACATGGAGAGAAATCAGGGTGAAAAATAGAAAAGTCATGAGGGAAAAAATATAAATGAGAATGGATGGGTGAGAGAGATTTACTTTGAATAGAGAGAGGGAGAGAGAGGATTAGTAGGTGTTTGCTGGGGGGTGCACACTTGGCTAGTTCAGCAGGTCAGCTATTTTAGCCTAGCTTAGCCTCAGTTAGCCCAGTTTCACTTGATCCTTAATAATAAATATAAATAATATAAAATAAATAAATGTACATTTGTTATTAAAGTGTATTTACTTAAATGTACTTAACAATTGCCATTTACAAATAAGAAAACTACAAAACATTAAATAATTAATATAAATATCTAAGATATGAGTTAAAAACATTAAAATCAAATTACTCTAGGCTAGAAAATTATACTTTTGTATTTTCTATAAATACATATTAAGTGTTTTTGTAGAATTATTTCATATAACAGGGTTTCCGCGGGTCCTTAAATAGTCTTAAATTCAAATATCTAAATTCAAGGCCTCAAAAGGTCTTAAATTGTCTTTTTTTGTTGTAAAGTCATAAATATATTTTTCAGAGGTCTTAAAAATGTGACCGGTGATGTCGAATAAGTATGTTGCCTTTGATGCAAAATGGATAGATAGATAGATAGATAGATAGATAGATGGATGGATGGATGGATGGATGGATGGATGGATGGCTCTTTATTGTCCCTGAGGGGAAATTGCAGTTATGTAGCAGTACAAAACAAGAGAGAGGCACACATCACTATACAATAAACAAATTTATGGACAACAAGCTGTATAAAAAAAAGATCCTAAAATATACAAAAATATATATACAAGAAAATACAAGTAGTGCAAGGACTAATAACTTAGTGCAATTTACAGTTGTGCAATTTGCAATTCGGTCAAGGTAGGTGTGTGTGTGGAGGGGGGGTCAAGAAGAGAGCAGTGCTTGAAGCACTCCCTTGTGCACTTAGGTTGGATGAAACGGTAGCTGAAGGTGGTTCTCAGCCCGTTTATCTCATCATAGAGGGGGTGGGATGGGTTCTCCAAGATGGATCTGATTTTAGTTAAATGTTCAATGGTTGAAGGAACTGATTTGTTTTTTGGCAGTAGAGCGGAACCACACTTGCAACTTTCCTGCACAGATCTGAGTTTGTTTTACATCAGCCAGAGACTGTTTAGCTAGCTGCTTTAGCGACTATGCCTTGCCAAATCACAGGCACAGTCCTGACAAAAAAGCGATTTATGTCGCAATTCATTACAAGTCTGAAGTCGGTAGTTCCGAGTTGGTATTCCTGACTTCCAATCTAAATGTGTTCCAGTGCATCTGCTCAGGAAAACATGGACGCCCGCAGCAAACTCATGTTTGTATGGCAAGTCTCTGAATTTCACAAGTATCTAAAAACGTTAACGTTTACTAGCGTGCGGCTAGTACCGCACGCTAGTAAACACTTCTATCATATCGGTGAACTAGTAACATTAACATTAGTAGGCTAGTACCGCACACTAGTAAAGACTTCTATCATATCAGTGAACTAGTAACATTAACATTAGTAGGCTAGTACCGCACACTAGTAAAGACTTCTATCATATCAGTGAACTAGTAACGTTCGTAGGCTAGTACCGCACGCTAGTAAACACTTCTATCATAACGGTGAACTAGTAACATTAACATTAGTAGGCTAGTACCGCACGCTAGTAAAGACTTCTATCATATCAGTGAACTAGTAACGTTCGTAGGCTAGTACCGCACGCTAGTAAACACTTCTATCATAACGGTGAACTAGTAACATTAACATTAGTAGGCTAGTACCGCACGCTAGTAAAGACTTCTATCATATCAGTGAACTAGTAATGTTCGTAGGCTAGTACCGCACGCTAGTAAACACTTCTATCATAACGGTGAACTAGTAACATTAACATTAGTAGGCTAGTACCGCACGCTAGTAAAGACTTCTATCATATCAGTGAACTAGTAACGTTCGTAGGCTAGTACCGCACGCTAGTAAACACTTCTATCATAACGGTGAACTAGTAACATTAACATTAGTAGGCTAGTACCGCACGCTAGTAAAGACTTCTATCATATCAGTGAACTAGTAACGTTCGTAGGCTAGTACCGCACGCTAGTAAACACTTCTATCATAACGGTGAACTAGTAACATTAACATTAGTAGGCTAGTACCGCACACTAGTAAAGACTTCTATCATATCAGTGAACTAGTAACATTAACGTTAGTAGTCTAGTACCGCACACTAGTAAAGACTTCTATCATAACGGTGAACTAGTAACGTTAACATTAGTAGGCTAGTACCGCACGCTAGTAAAGACTTCTATCATATCAGTGAACCAGTAACATTAAAGTTAGTAGGCTAGCATCGCACGCTAGTAAAGTGTGTTTACTGTTCACGATGTGCGCCGCTGTATTGCTGTGACGTCAGGTGTGTTTATATCAGCGAACTCAAACCAGTTGGATCTGTCCCGAGTTTCCGACTGGGAATTCCGACTTGAATGACTGTTCTATTGCACTTTTCCGTGTCAGAGTTAAATTGCATTCTTAGTGGCATTAAAAAGTCTTAAACTTAACTTGCTGATACCTACAGAAACCCTGTAAAAGTTAAACCATTTAAATAAGAAATATTATAGAAATATAATAACAGCAATAAAATAATTATTAAATACAATATAATAAGTAATGCTTAATGTAAAAAAAATAAATCAAAAAACCCACATTTTAATACTTTATCGCTTAATGTTGAATAAAATAAAAAATAAATACTTACTAAAAATAGAACAATAAAGTCTGTTTGGAGCTAATGCTAACTTGCGCATGTTAGCTTGTTTGTGTGTCAGCATAGTAGCATATAAGCATCCCTGTACACTTTATACTGCGTGTTAGCGTTAGCCTGCGTTAGCGTGCGCATAAGAATTTATCGCGCGCGTCACCCTCCCCTCCCCCAGCATTGTCGAAACCCTGCCCCTTCACATCTTTACCACGCCCCCCATCCCTCCCTCAAACTTTCTGTTTTTTTGGGGGTGGGGTTCAGTCTTTTTTTTTTTCAATTTTCTGAGTTTCAATTTTATCTATCATGATTTTTTGTCATAATTTCCACTTTTTCTTTTGTCTCTTTTCTTTCTTTTTTCCTAATTTTAGCCTAATTTTTCTCCAATTTCCCCCCTTCCTTTCCTTTATTTTTCTTTTTTCCCTCTTATTCCTATCTTCATTTTATTTTTGTCCACTTTTCATTTTTTCTCTATCCATTTTAAATCAAATCAAATCACATTTATTTGTACAGCCCTTAATCACCGTTACAGTCTCTAAGGGCTTCACAGTGCCCAACATGTGAAAATAATAAATGGTTAGTACACGACATCCCCCAGCCTTAGACCCTCACAGAGGACAAGGAAAAACTCCCACAAACCCTCACTGGGAAAATTGGGAGAAACCTTGGGAGGGGCTACTCAGAGAGGGATCCCCCTACCAGGACGGTTGGGCGTGCAAAAGAAGCCGAGTTTGGGCAAGCAGCGTATACACAATATATGAAAGTTTATTTTGGTGGGACATCCAGATCTGATGGGGCGGCATCACAGCAACGGCAACTCAGTCAGCGTCATCATAGGACTAGGGGACCATGCAGGCGCCAACACTGCCCAGATAGGAGAACGCAACGTCCGCTCAGTCAGCATCGTCCTAGGAGGCGGGACCACGCAGACGCCAACTCTGCCCAGATAGGAGAACGCAACGTCCGCTCAGTCAGCATCGTCCTAGGAGGGGGGACCAACCAGACGCCAACTCTGCCGAGCTGCAGCCTGGAACAGATAGGAGACTCACCCACACACACCCTGACAGCCTGGAACAGATAGGAGACACACCCACACACACCCTGACAGCCTGGAACAGATAGGAGACTCACCCACACACACCCTGACAGCCTGGAACAGATAGGAGACTCACCCACACACACCCTGACAGCCTGGAACAGATAGGAGACTCACCCACACACACCCCTACACACACTCTCACTCACACAGACAAACATGACCAGCGTCAGTGGACAGGAGCAGGTAGACCAGGAGAATAGGACATGTAGGCAGGATGCTAGTATCCATCGGCAGGACCCTGAGCTAGGATGAGCTAACTGGTCTAGCCTTACTCTGAGAAGAGACTGAGCCACTCCCTCAAGGCTGGTCAAATGACAGAGAGAATAAATGGGTTTTTAGCCTTGACTTAAAGACTTCGATAGAGCCTGCCTCTCTGACTGAGGCAGGCAGACTGTTCCATAGTAGGGAGCCCGGTAAGAAAAGGCTCTGTTACCTGCAGTTTTCTTTTTGACTGCTGGGATAGACAGGTAGCCAGCGTCCTGAGATCTGAGGGCGCGTGGCGGTTTATAAGGTTTAATCAAATTGGATAAATAGGACGGTGCCATCCCATGTAATGATTTATATGTAAGTAAAAGCACCTTAAAGTCACACCTGGCCTGAATTGGTAGCCAGTGTAATGAGGACAGGATGGGAGTTATATGGTCGAATTTCCTAGTTTTGGTCAGGATTCTGGCAGCAGCATTCTGGACCAGTTGTAGTTTTTTAGTGCGCCCAGTAGGTAAGCCCGAGAAAAGGACATTGCAATAATCGATTCTGGATGATACAAAAGCATGTACTAAAATTTCTGCGTCTGCCTCTGTTAGCATAGGTCGAATTTTGGCAATATTGCGAAGATGATAAAACGCTGATTTAGTGATCTCCTTAATGTGCAACTCGAATGAGAGGGGGTCGAATTTTACCCCAAGGTTTTTAACGTATGGGCTCTGGGAGATTACACAACTATCAAAGTTAAGAGTACTATTCTCAAATAAGTGTCTATGTCTAGCCGGTCCCACAATCAGCATCTCAGTTTTGCTGCCATTAAGGAGTAGGAAGTTTAGGGACATCCAATATTTGACCTCTGATAGGCAGGCCTCTAGTTTTTGGAATTGGGTGTCATCGGTTGGTTTGACTGGTATGTAAATTTGGGTGTCATCAGCGTAGCAATGGAAGTTAATGCCAAATTTGCGAATGATGCCACCAAGTGGTAGCATATAGATGGAGAGTAGCAGTGGTCCTAGGACAGAGCCTTGTGGGACACCAAAGTCCATATTGCAACACTCTGAGGTCATGTTGTTGTAAAAGACGTGGTGTGATCTATCAAGTAGGTAAGACCTAAACCAAGAAAGGGCTGATCCCCGGATACCAATATAATGTTCAAGACGGTTCAAGAGTATCGCATGATCAATTGTGTCGAAGGCTGCACTCAGGTCAAGTAGCAATAGTGCTGAGGTTGAATTGGAGTCAATAGCTAACAAAAGATCATTTACCACTCTCGTGAGTGCAGTTTCGGTCGAGTGAAGGGATCTAAAGCCAGATTGGAAGGGATCAAGCAGGTTATTTTTTGACAAAAAATCTGTAAGTTGACTGGCTACTGTTCGTTCAAGTAATTTGGAGAGGAACGGCAGATTTGAGATTGGTCTGTAGTTCTGAAGTACTTCGGGGTCAAGGTTCGTTTTTTTCAGTAGTGGCTGGATCACGGCCGTTTTAAAGGCGGAGGGCACCGTGCCAGTGGAGAGCGACTGATTGATCATATAGAGAATGGAGGGTCCTAAGATAGGGAATACTTCTTTAAGCAGTTTAGCAGGCAGAGGGTCAAGCATGCAGGTCGTGGGTTTTGAAGACAGAGTTAGCTTGGTGAGAGAGTCTAAGGAAACTAAATCAAACTGTGAGAAAAGACATTCAGCCCGGGGAACACCAAGTGGACTTTTCAGGGGTGAGACGGCACCGCCAGTAGAGAGTGTACTGGTGATCTCATCTCTAATCAGCGCGATTTTCTGACTAAAAAAGGACATGAAATCATTCGGAGAAAACAGAGAGCTATCAGAGGGGGAGGGATTCCGTGTTAGCTTAGCAACAGTGTCGAATAGAAACTTTGGGTTGTTTTTATTTGCACTGATTAACCTAGAGAAGTGTGCAGTTTTGGCTGACGAGAGTGCACATTTATAATTTAGCAAGCTATCATTCCAGGCAAGCCGGAAGACTTCGAGTTTGGTCAATCGCCATTTACGTTCTAGTTTTCTACAGGCTTGTTTAAGTGCACGAGTGTCGTGGGTAAACCACGGTGCAAACTTCCTAGCGTGGTGTTTTCTAGTAACTAACGGGGCGATTGAGTCAAGCGCGTTGGTAAGGCTAGCGTTTAGTTCGTTGGCAAAATTGTCGAGTGAGCCAACATGACCAGAGAGTGGTGCGAGAAAGCTGGGCAGTTTTTCAGATAGTAACGAGGCCGTAGTGGCATTAATACGACGGCTAATATAAGTATCTTCACATTTTTGGCGTGGGAAGATCAATCGATTTCAAATTTAATGAATTTTTTTTTAAAATGTTTTAGCACTTCTTTCACCTTTATTTTTCCCTATTTTTGAACTCTTTCTGTTTCTCCCTCAATGTTCCCTCCTTCATTTCCATTTATTTAACAAAACTAAATAAATTAGCTGACATCACTCTGGCCCGCCCTCCCCAGGCTCCAGATCCCCCGGTTGGCTCTTCGGCGTCAACTGAGCGCACTCAGCTGGGGCATGTCTCACCCTGCCTCCTGGCACCGCCCGCCAATCGCCTTCCTCTGTTACTTCCTGGCGGCCGGTGCCCTCAGGCCGCTGACTAATCGGGTAAGGGTGTCCGCTCGCCGCTGTCTGTTGGCCAACGAGGGAGGGAGGGGAGAGGTTTGGGAATTACCAATTACCATTATTTGCTTTCTCCTCCTCTTTCCTCCTTTTCACCTATTTCCCCTCTTTTTTTCTCCTCCTCCCTCCTCATTTCACCACCTCTTTGCTCATCTTTTTTCACCTCCTCTTTCACCTCCCTTTCCTGCAGGTTGCACTGTACCACTCCACACGCTCCTCTCTTGGGCCTGGGGTCGGCTCAACAGTGCTGCAAACCCTCTTTTCTCCTTCTTTTACCTCCTTTCACTTCCTCTTCTCCTAGTTTGCCTCCTCTCTTGGCACACCCATCAGAACATCACTGTTACGAACTGTAACAAACGCTCCATTCTAATTCCTCTTTCTCCTCCTCCTTCAACACCTCCTGCAGGTGGCGTTGTACCGTTCTTTCCCCACACGCCTCCTCTCTCGGGCCTGGGGTCGACTCAACGGCGTGGAGCTCCCCACCTGGCTGAGGAAGCCTGTCTACCGCCTCTACATCTGGACCTTCGGAGTCAACATGCAGGTGAGGAGGAGGTGGGAGGAGTGGAAGGAGGGAGAGGCTTGATTTTTATTTCAGGATTTTTATATACAGTACTGTGCAAAAGTCTTAGGCACATGTAAAAAAAAAAAATAAAATAACGACCAAATTTATATTTTTAGACTTTTATATATATTTTTTTTTTATTTTTTTCACCAGATTTCACAAGTTTAACCATTTGTAACCATTTGTAATGTTTTTTGTCAACCAATCACCGACCATTTCCTGTTTGTTTCTCCATATTTCGGCCAATAGCGAGCGACTTCAGGTACAGATCAACCATTTGTTGTCGTTTTCTTTATTTATTTCCTCATTTTGTTGTCTTTTTCATTGCTTTTTCTCTCTCGGCCAATCACTAACAACTTCCTGGTTTGTCGTTCCTGAAGTTCAACCATTTTTTTTCTTTGTTTTGCTAATTTTTTTGGTCATTTTTTCCAAATCCTGGTTCTCCTTTTTTGGTTTCAACCAATCGCTGACCACTTCCTGGTCTGTTGTCCAATAGGAGGCGGCGGTGGAGGACCTGCATCACTACCGGAACCTGGGCGAATTCTTCCGGCGACGCCTGAAACCTGCAGCCAGACCGCTCTGCACCTCCTCCTGCCTGGTGATTGTGTAGTTTTCTTTCTTTCTTTCTTTCTTTCTTTCTTTCTTTCTTTCTTTCTTTCTTCTGCCTGGCGATCCTGTTCTGTTTTTATTTTCAATTCTTTCTTTCCCCCACTCTGTTTTCCGCCTTAAATACCTACAAATTCACCTCATTGTGGTACAGTATTTCTTTGCCACCCATCTTTGTTCTCTCCATCCAGACCCCCACTCTGTTTTAGTTTAGCCTCCACTTAGTTTCTCTGTATCCTCTATTTTGGGCCAATATTCATTGCACCTATCTTTGTCTCCCCTGTTATTCCCATCAGTCCAGCTAACAGGGAGATCCTCCACTCTGTTTCTGTCTTTATGGTGCAATCCATTGTACTCAGAACTCGGAAAAAACGACCTCCGACACGGAAAAGTGCAATAGAACAGTCATCCAAGTCAGAATTCCCAGTCGGAAACTCGGGCCAGATCCAACTGGTCAGAGTTCGCTGATATAAACACACCTGACATCACAGCAATATAGCGGCGTACACCGTGAACAGTAAACACAATTCCCTTTGCATCAATTTTTCCTTCATATCTCGTTTTTGTTATGACAACATGTTGACACAACTGTAGTTTACATTTGTAACGTAATTCGGTTGATTTGAGCTCAACGTTACAAGATAGAAGTCTTTACTAGGGTGTTTGTCTCCCCTGTTTATTCCCATCAGTGCTGCTAACTGGAAGACCCCCCACTCTCTTTGTCGTTCCAGATCAGCCCGGCGGACGGACGGATCCTCCACTTTGGCCGGGTCCTGAACTCAGAGGTCGAGCAGGTCAAAGGAGTCACTTACAGCCTGGAGGCCTTCCTCGGCCCGCAGAGCAGGAGCAGCAGGAGTAAGGCACCTCCTCGTCCATTTGTCTTCTTCACCTCCTCCCCCAAAATACCTCCTTTCTTCTCCTCCATTTTTGTTCCTCAAAGCCTCCCCCACACACATTTTTGCATCTGACTTTTCGCCTCCTTTTTACTATCCTTCTCATTTTAACCTCTTTTTATTCTTACTTCTTTTAAACTTCTTTTTCACTTGCTCTATACACCTCCTTTTTTCAACTCCTCCTTGCTCCTCTTTTTGTAGCCTCCTTTGATCGCCTCCACTAGACTCCTGCTCTTCTGAGATTCACTCGTTCACTATTCACTCGTTCACTATTCTCTCATTCACTATTCACTCATTCACTATTCACTCGTTCACTATTCTCTCATTCACTATTCACTATTCTCCCGTTCACTATTCACTCGTTCACTATTCACTATTCTCTCGTTCACTATTCTCTCGTTCACTATTCTCTCATTCACTATTCACTATTCTCTCGTTCACTATTCTCTCGTTCACTATTCACTCGTTCACTATTCACTGTTCACTATATAGTAAAATCCATGTAGCCACTATTTTGGGAACAAGTGCATGAATTCAGACAGTGATGTCATCACTGTGTGCCGGAACTGTGCTGTATTAGTTGCTGTTTGTAAAATGGTGTTACAAACGTTCGTACTTACATGTGTAGCTCATGTTGGGGCTCGCCTGCCTCCGCATTGCATCATGGTTAATATAGGGCCCGATAGTGTACATCGTTTGTACCATAGACATATATACATAGACGCCGCATTGACTGCTTCTGCCCATTTCTACGATACGTAAACGTCGCCGCCATATTGGTCCGGGCAAGACTGGCCTGTAAACAAATACAAGTAAACGGGGAGCTGCGGTTTTTCTGGATGAAAAGCACTATAACGTTTACATTTCTCAACCGATTTCAATGAGTCCTTTTTTATATTCAAGGGTTTATGATCTACGTGGAGTAGAAAAAAAAGTTTTGTCTCCAGTTACTTAGTTAGGCTATAATCGCTGCTAGACGCTCAAGAGAGCATGTCAACGTTAGGCTCACATGAACTGAATTACTTACGTGGTGGAAAATAATTCATTGTCATAAGGCATTGTAAAAACTCAGGTTTGTCAAGCAGGATTTGGCTTATTTTCCTTGGTTAATACTTGTGGAGACGTCCATATATAATATAATTTAATGTACATGAAATGTGTAGAAAGTTCTTTTTCTGTCCATGTCCCCATCATTTTAGCTTTTCTTGTGCTCCAGGTCAGAACACAGCTCATTCACTTTGAAATACTGGGGGGGAAAAATCTAAATAGCGCATTTTTAAGTACTAATAATTGACCATCATTGAGAAAAATGGAACAAAATCAGCAAATACAAATTACAATAGTGAGTCACTGGCAGTCAGTCTGCTTTCTATATTTTTATAGCAGTGAAAGGATACAGATATACTCCAAGACACACAATTACAGACAAAGACTATTATAAGATAAGATACGCCTTTATTGATCCCCAGAGGACAAATAAAGAGGGCAAATTCAAATGGCCTATCGAGATTTTCATCTATATTTATATATCTATATTTCTCCAAACCGATTTTTATGACAAGCTACTCGTTTCGGCTAAGCGGCTGACATATTATGAATCTGACTGTAGTTAGCTGGCTAGCTAACCTTTCTCACACTTTGAAGGTTTCCCAAAGAGAAAGAGTTGATACACAGCGATTATAGCCTAACGATCGAGATTCTAAGTAACTGGAGACAAAACTTTTTTTTCTGCTCCACGTAGATCATAAACCCTTGAATATAAAAAAGGACTCATTGAAATCGGTTGAGAAATGTAAACGTTATAGTGCTTTTCATCCAGAAAAAACGCAGCTCCCCGTTTACTTGTATTTGTTTACAGGCCAGTCTTGCCCGGTCCAATATGGCGGCGACGTTTACGTACAATCCACAGGCCAATGCGGCGTCTATGTATATATGTCTATGGTTTGTACACTATAAATCAGAGAGGATTGTGGGTCTAAAATAGTGGACTATATAGTCAATGAGATTCTCTCTATTGCCCCACCCCCTTTCTCCTCAGGCTCCGCCTCCTTCCGGGACCAGCTGGTGTCATCTCCTGGCAACGATCTGTTCCACGTGGTTGTCTACCTGGCGCCCGGCGACTACCACTGTTTTCATTCGCCGACAGACTGGAGAGTGGAGCTTAGACGCCACTTCCCCGGTTGGTTTCCTTTTGTCTTTTCTCCTCTTTCATTTCCCCTCTCTCCTTTTCCCTCCCCTTTTCTCCTTTTTTACCACCTCCTCACCTGTTTTTCTACTTTTTCAACTCCTCTTTTCCCCGTTTCACCTCCTCCTCACCTAATTTTTTCCTCTTTACTCTTTTCACCACCTCTCTTTTTTTCTCCTTTCACACCCTTTTGTCTCCTTTTTCTCCTTTCACCTGCTCTTTTCTCCTCTACTACTGTTTTCATTGGCTGGCTGACTGGAGGGCCGAGACGCCACTTCCCTGGTGGGTCACTTCCTGGTTCGCCTTATATGGTCGTTTTCCCTTTCTTTCTCTCTTTTTTTTCTCTTTTAAATGAAAAGGAAAAAAAGAAAATGGTCAAAAAACAATCCTCTATATTCTCTCCTCATCTCATCCTAGAGGGGGTGGGATGGGTTCTCCAAGATGGATCTGATTTTAGACCTCATCCTCCCCTCAGCCACCTCCTCCAGACTGTCCAGGCTCTGTCCCACAACTGAGCCAGCTTTCTTGACCAGTTTGTTGATCCTGTTGGCATCCTTTGCCTTGATGCCACCTCCCCAACATACAACAGCAAAGAATGCTCTAGCCACCACTGTCACATTGAATGATCTGAGCCTCCTCAGGAAGTACAGTCTGCTCTGACCTTTCCTGTAGAGGGCATCAGTGTTGTCTGACCAGTCCAGTTTATTGTTGAGGTGCACCCCCCAGGAACTCGTATGACTCCACCATCTCATTACATTTTTACATTACATTACAGTCATTTAGCAGACGCTTTTATCCAAAGCGACTTACAATAAGTGCATTCAACATAGGTAGAGAACTACTAGTCACCAGAAATCGTAACTGCATTTCCTTCCTAAACATCATCTAAGAGCAGAACCAGTGCTAAGGTAAAAGATCAATAAGATATCTACCTACTTTTATTAAACAAATGAGATAAATAAGAAAATCAAATAAACAAGAGCTAAGACAAATAAGTGAAGACAAATAGGCAAGTGCTAAGAGGAAGGGTCAGGGTAGTGTTTCTTGAAGAGGAAGGGTCAGGGTAGTGTTTCTTGAAGAGGAAGGGTCAGGGTAGTGTTTCTTGAAGAGGAAGGGCCAGGGTAGTGTTTCTAGAAGAGGAAGGGTCATGGTAGTGTTTCTTGAACAGGAAGGGTCAGAGTAGTGTTTCTTGAAGAGGAAGGGTCAGGGTAGTGTTTCTTGAAGAGGAAGGGTCAGGGTAGTGTTTCTAGAAGAGGAAGGGTCATGGTAGTGTTTCTTGAACAGGAAGGGTCAGGGTAGTGTTTCCTGAAGAGGAAGGGTCAGGGTAGTGTTTCTAGAAGAGGAGGGGTCAGGGTAGTGTTTCCTGAAGAGGAAGGGTCATGGTAGTGTTTCTTGAACAGGAAGGGTCAGAGTAGTGTTTCTTGAAGAGGAAGGGTCAGGGTAGTGTTTCTTGAAGAGGAAGGGTCAGGGTAGTGTTTCTAGAAGAGGAAGGGTCATGGTAGTGTTTCTTGAAGAGGAAGGGTCAGGGTAGTGTTTCCTGAAGAGGAAGGGTCAGGGTAGTGTTTCTAGAAGAGGAAGGGTCAGGGTAGTGTTTCCTGAAGAGGAAGGGTCAGGGTAGTGTTTCTTGAACAGGAAGGGTCAGAGTAGTGTTTCTTGAAGAGGAAGGGTCAGGGTAGTGTTTCTTGAAGAGGAAGGGTCAGGGTAGTGTTTCTAGAAGAGGAAGGGTCATGGTAGTGTTTCTTGAAGAGGAAGGGTCAGGGTAGTGTTTCCTGAAGAGGAAGGGTCAGGGTAGTGTTTCTAGAAGAGGAAGGGTCATGGTAGTGTTTCTTGAACAGGAAGGGTCAGGGTAGTGTTTCCTGAAGAGGAAGGGTCAGGGTAGTGTTTCTAGAAGAGGAGGGGTCAGGGTAGTGTTTCCTGAAGAGGAAGGGTCATGGTAGTGTTTCTTGAACAGGAAGGGTCAGAGTAGTGTTTCTTGAAGAGGAAGGGTCAGGGTAGTGTTTCTTGAAGAGGAAGGGTCAGGGTAGTGTTTCTAGAAGAGGAAGGGTCATGGTAGTGTTTCTTGAAGAGGAAGGGTCAGGGTAGTGTTTCCTGAAGAGGAAGGGTCAGGGTAGTGTTTCTAGAAGAGGAAGGGTCAGGGTAGTGTTTCCTGAAGAGGAAGGGTCAGGGTAGTGTTTCTTGAAGAGGAAGGGTCAGGGTAGTGTTTCCTGAAGAGGAAGGGTCAGGGTAGTGTTTCTAGAAGAGGAAGGGTCAGGGTAGTGTTTCCTGAAGAGGTGGGTTTTCAGCCTGCGGCGAAAGATGGGCAGCGACTCTGCTGTCCTGACATCAGTGGGGAGTTCATTCCACCACTGTTCATTCCTCCATCATCTGAGGGCGCGTGGCGGTTTATATGGTTTGATCAGATCTGATCAGTAGGACGGTGCCATCCCATGTAATGATTTATATGTAAGTAGAAGCACCTTGAAGTCACACCTGGCCTGAATTGGTAGCCAGTGTAATGAGGACAGGATGGGAGTTATATGGTCGAATTTCCTAGTTTTCATCAGGATTCTGGCAGCAGCATTCTGGACCAGTTGTAGTTTTTTAGTGCGCCCAGTAGGTAAGCCTGAAAAAAGGACATTGCAATAATCAATTCTCGATGATAGAAAGGCATGTACTAAAATTTCTGCGTCTGGTCTCCTTAATATGCAACTCGAATAAGAGGGTAGGGTCGAATTTTCCCCCAAGGTTTTTAACGTATGGGCTCTGGGAGATTACACAACTATCAAAATTTAGAGTACTATTCTCAAACAGATGTCTATGTCTAGCTGGTCCTACAATCTCCTTTCCAAACAAGCATCAAAGAGCAGAACCAGTGCTAAGGTAAAAGTGCAATAAGTTATCTACCTACTTTTTATTTAAACAAATGAGACAAAGGGAGGAACACCAGCTCAGTCTTGTCCAGGTTGAGCTTCAGGTGGTGCATCAACATCCACTCCGAGATGTCAGCCAGACATGCAGCAATGCTGCCTCCACTTGTGTGTCAGAGGGGGGAAATGACAAAATCAGCTGGGTCAGAGGACAGAGGAGAGAGAGTTCGCTCTAGCGGCATGGAGCGACTCCGTCACTGCCAGGAGGGCAATCTCGGTTGAGTGACCCACCTTGAACCCAGACTGGTGGGGGTTCAAGAGGTTCTTCTGGTGGAGGTACAAGGACAGTTGATTGAAGACAGCACGTTCAAGAGTTTTTGATAGGAAGGGTAGAAGGGAAACCGGTCTGTAGTTCTTGACCTCAGAGGGGTCAAGTGTTGGTTTCTTCAGAAGGGGGGTGACTCTGGCAGTCTTGAAAGCAGAGGGAAAGCATCCAGACACCAGAGACGTGTTGATGAGGTGGGTCAGGAAGGGAAGGAGTTCAGGTGCAGTAGACTGAAGGAGAGTGGATGGGACCGGGTCAAGGGAGCATGTGGTGGGGCGGCTAGATGTAACAAGGTCAAGGACCTTGTTTGGGGAGATGGGAGAAAAACGGGGTAGGGAGGGAGGTGGGGAGGGAAAAGGTGGAGAGGGTGGTAGAGAGGGAGGGGTGGAAGGTGGACAGGTGTGGTTGGTGCGTGGAGCACCAGCCGGGGGGTGAGGGAAGGAGGATCGGATATCGTTAACCTTCTTGTCAAGGAGGAGGTGGGAGGAGGGAAGAGAAAGTTTCAAGTTGGAAGCAGAAGTTTGAATATTAGTGCAGAAGAAAGCAGCTTTAGCAGCAGATAGAGAGGAGGAAAAAGTGGAAAGGAGAGATTGGAAGGTAAGAAGGTCCTCCGGGAGGTTGCCATTTCTCCATTTGCGCTCAGCCACTCTCAGGCTCCGTCTCTCAGTACGCACTGAGTCCGACAACCAAGGGGCAGGTGGAGTTTGGCGTGCAGGCCTGGAGGTGAGGGGACAGAGATGGTCCAGAGAAGAGGACAGAGTAGAGAGAAGAAGATCAGTGGCAGCATCAGGGGATAGAAGAGAAAAAGGGGCAGGGAGAGCAGAGAGAACAGAAGAGGAAAGATCAGTGGGGGAGAGCGAGCGGAGATTGCGACGAGAAGAAACCATGTGGGTAGGGGGAGGATGTGAGGGGGGAGAGGAGAGAGAGAGAGTGTAGGACATGAAGTAGTGGTCAGAGAGATGAAGAGGAGTGACGGAGAGGTTGGCAGTAGAACAGTGTCTCGTGAAGATTAGGTCCAGTTGGTTGCCAGCCTTGTGGGTAGGAGGAGATGGGGAGAGGGCTAGGTCGAAGGAGGCGAGGAACAAAGAAGAAGGTCAAGCTTCTCAGTCTGGATGTTGAAGTCACAGAGAGGGAGCTTTTCTGCTCCTCACCTCCTCCTTTTTTCATATTTATTCCCCTCCTCAACTCCTCTACCCTTTTCACCTCTTCCTACTAGGAGGTGAACCTACTGAACCTTCTTTCACCTCCTTCTTCACCTACTTCCTCTCTTGAAAAATAAATTGTCAAAATAACTTTTCTCTCTCTCCTCCTGCTCCTTCCTTTCTCTCTCTCTTCCTGCTCCTCCTCCAGGCTCGTTAATGTCGGTCAACCCGGGCGTGGCTCGTTGGGTGAAGGAGCTCTTCTGCCTTAATGAGCGTGTGGCGCTCACCGGCCAATGGCGTCATGGCTTCTTCTCATTAACGGCCGTCGGCGCCACCAACGTCGGCTCCATCCGTGTCTACTTTGACAAGGTGAGGAGGAGGCGCAGGGGGAGGGGGGCGGAGGAGGTGGGGTTTTTGTTTTTCATACATTTTAGTGCCAATTTGTGTTGGAAATTTACATTTAATTTTATAATATACGGCACATGTAGAAAATGTCCATAAAGCGAAGATGCTTTCAAAAATAATGAAATGAAGAGGTCTAAATATCAAAGGATTTACTCTAAGGAGCAGTAATGTAAAACACTAACATCTAAGACCTTTATATTAAAAGAAATCGCCTAAGACTTTTGCAAGTACTGTATATCCTATTTTTCTGCAATATTCTATGTAACATTTTTAGCTTTTATTCATTATTTTTAGTGTCACTTATGGTGCCGACAGACTACACGACTGTTTACACGACACAACTCTATAAACATAAATGAAGATTACTCAAACAATATAGTAAATTGCTGTTATCTTCATTTATGTTTATAATTTTTTATATTATAATTATTTTATTTGTGGTATTGCATATTGCTTATTTTTCAGGTTTTTTGTAGCAATCTTTGTAATTTTTCATATGTTTTTATTTTAATTTTGGATTTTTTGTAGTTTTTCTCACTTTTTACCCCCTCTGCTACTTTCTCCTCCTTTCTTCACCTCTTTTTCCTCCTTTTCTCCTCCCTCCTTCACCTCCTACTTTCACCCGCTTCATCCTCCTCTTTCTCCTCCTCCATGTCCTCCCTCCTCTTTTCACCTCCTCTTTAACTCCTCTCTCCTTCCCCTCCTCCTTCACCTCCCTCTTTTCCTCCTCCACCTTCTCCCTCCTTCACCTCGTCCCTCCTCTTTTCACCTCCCCTCCTCACCCCTCCTCCTTTCTCCTCCCACTCATCTTTTCTCCTTTTTTCTATTCCTTCCCTCGTCCCTCCTCCTCCCACCTCCTCTCCTCCTCCCACGTCCTCCTTTCCTTCTCAGGACCTCCACACAAACGTTCCTCGCTACAACAGGGGCTCCTACAACGACCGAAGCTACAGTGTCACCACCGGCAACCAGCTAGGGGGTGTGGTCAACGAAGGAGTCAGGGTCCAAGGAGACCAAGGGGCAGAGGTTGATAATGGGGGCGTGGCCCTTCAGAAAGGGGAGGCGCTGGGGGAGTTCAACCTCGGCTCCACCATCGTGCTCCTCTTCGAGGCGCCAGGCAACTTTGCCTTTGCCCTCCGGCCCGGCCAGCGAATCAGGGTCGGCGAGGCACTCGGCAGCTTCTGATTGGCTGCAAGGGAGAGGAGGGAGGGAAGTAGTGAGGAGGTGGCGTGAGAAGGTGCTTCAGGCGGAGAAAGTGAACATTTTCAGTTGGGTGGCGGGTTTTTTGGTCAAAGAGACAGAAAGAAGAGGTGAAAAAGGAGGTGAAAGCTTTCAGTTGAGTGTTTTTTATTTTAGTCAAGAGATAGAAAGATTAAGGGAGGGAGGGAACAGGAGGAGGAGGTGAAAGAAAAGGGGAGAAACAAATTTGAGGAGATAGAATTTTTGAGGGGAAACTCTGTTGGAAAGAAAGATGCAGAGAGGAAGAGGAGGTGCAGAAAGAGGAGGTCAACATGGAGTTGAAAGACTCCAAAAGATTTTTTGCCACTTTATTCATCCAGGAAAAATCTTCTGTGAGAGGAGGAGGCGGAGGAGCAAGAGGAGCAGAAGGAGGAGAAGGAGGAGAAGAAATCTCTCCCTGTTTTATGTCAGTCTCTTGCCCACTAATGTTATATTATGGACATTTGAGACTCTCTCTCTCTTTCTCTCTCTCCCTCTCTCTCTCGCTCTC
Organism: Hoplostethus atlanticus; assembly: GCA_034670405.1. Classification (NCBI taxonomy): domain Eukaryota; kingdom Metazoa; phylum Chordata; class Actinopteri; order Trachichthyiformes; family Trachichthyidae; genus Hoplostethus; species Hoplostethus atlanticus. The sequence goes on from JAXDDX010000235.1 coordinate 356,615, forward strand.
TCTCTCCATTCATTCCCATCCATGTCTCGCCCATTAATTTCAACCATAATGGAAATATGTCATTTTTATAGAAAGACAAAAAATAGACAGAGAGAGAAGGAAATTTGGGCGATTGTGGGTAATTTTCCTGGTAAAAGGAGTGAGAGAAACATTGGAAGAAATGATGGTGAAAACTCTCAGAATGCTGTTTGGCCAAACCTCTCTCTCTCCATTCTGTCCCTACATCGCTCAGCCAGCAACAGCAACAACCAATGGAAAATAATCTTTTTTTTTTTAAATTGTCTAAAATAAAAAAGCACAAACAAACATATTTCAGACGGGGAAAAACATTGTTGATTTTTTTCAACAAGCTCAAAACTAACGTAAGATCTTTAATTCATTAACTGATTGAAAATTACAAACCGATACAATTTGCAATTCGGACACTAAAGTCTAGAAATTAAAATTGCAAAAATGTTTTGAACTAGAAAAGTGTTTTCATTAATTGTTTATTAAAACTTGGTTTTAATGAAAAGTAGGTTTTCCAGAAGGACAAAAAAATACTCTGAAGAGTGAAATTCAGTTCTTTTTTTCCCCTGTATCGCGTATTTAACCGTTAACTTTTTCCCTACGATTCAGTTGGACCGATCAGGGCATTCATAGCGTTAGCGCCCCCTTGTGCTAAGCTGAACGCTAATCGATGTAAAGTAATTAATTTTAAGAATCTAAAATGCAAAAATAGAGACAGGTGCAAAAGTTAGCATTTGTGACGGAAGCAGCTGATTGGGCAGAGCTTAACAAATAAACCGGTGATTAGTGCCCAGTAATCTGCCATGTGCCACTTCCTGTCACTCAAAGCTAATTAAGGTTGTTTTTTTTATTTCATACGTTTGTTATAGTTTTAGTTGTGAAAATATTGTAAAATATTGTAATTATCAATAAAGAACTTTTTGCATTAATTTTAGGGGTTTGTTGGTGTGTCCTTTCCAATGATGACTTTCTTACTGATATCAGGTCTATGATTTTGCCTTCCATTCTCCCAGGGGTTGATTGTCTGACCCAGGTTTCTCTATTGAGCCATTTTAGTTCTATTTCCTTGGAAAAACTCATAGCCACTGTCTCCCAGATGCATCCGTCTCAACGTTGTCCCAACTTCTCTCTTTAAATTTGTTTTCAGCACCGTAGGCCCAGGCTTACTCTTGGTCTTAAACAGCTCCCTTAGTTCTGGCTGTGTGCCTGATTATTCTAAACAGGTTATTGTTCAGCCTCTCTTAAAAAGGCGAAGCCTGGACCATCTCTGGCTTGTAACTACAGACCTATATCGAAGATTAGATTAGAGAAAGTACTCCTTCATGTTCTGGCTAACAATGATATATTTGATAAATTCCAGTCAGGTTTTCGTTTAGGGCACAGTACGGAAACTACTCTTCTCAGGGTTTCAAGTGACATCCTGATTGATCTGATCTGCGTGCAACTTTTGACATTGTAGACAACTCCATTCTCTTAAGTAGGCTCCAGCAGAGGGTAGGTATGACTGGGACTGCTCTCAATTGGTTTTCCTCCCATTTGTCAGTTTTTCTGTGGCTATTGCCGATTATACATCACTATACAATAAACAAGTTCAGATAAAGGTCGTATAAATATACATAAAATATAGAAGGTAGTGCAAGAAATAATAGCTTAGTGCAATACAGTTGTACAATTTTGCAATTTGGTCGAGGTAGGTGTGTGTGTGTGGCAAGGGCAGTAGGTCCGGGTGTAGGTGTGTGTGGGGGGTCAAGAAAGCAGCAGGCTCAGGGGTTGATGGCGGCGGTAGGTTGGAGGTCGGAGATTGTACAGCCGGGTGGCTGTTGGCACAAAAGAGTGCTTGAAGCGCCCTGGTGTTCTTAGGTTGGATGAAACATTGGCTGAATGGATGGGTTCTCCAAGATGGATCTGATTTTAGACCTCATCCTCCCCTCAGCCACCTCCTCCAAACTGTCCAGGCTCTCTCCCACAACTGAGCCAGCTTTCTTGACCAGTTTGTTGGTCTTGTTGGCATCCTTTGCCTTGATGCCACCTCCCCAACATACAACAGGAAAGAAGAGTGCACTGGCCACCACAGTCTGGTAGAACATGGAGCACCCTGTTGCACACATTGAATGATTTGAGCCTCCTCAGGAAGTACAGTCTGCTCTGACCTTTCCTGTAGAGGGCATCAGTGTTGTCTGACCAGTCCAGTTTATTGTTGAGGTGCACTCCCAAGAACTTGTAAGATTTACATGCTGCCCCTTGGAGTTTTGCAATTTTAAGTGAATTTTTTATCTTTGTTATGTGGACGATACACAGCTGTAGCTCTCTTTCAAGTCGAATGATCTCAGTAAGCTCTCCACCTTGCAAGGCTGCTAAACAGCTATCAAGGACATCATGGATGTAATGCAACCTCCTCCAACGTAATCCGGACAAAACTGAAGTCCTTTTGATAGGATCAGAGAGTATCTCTAGTAAAGTACAGCAGTATATCGGCCCTCTTGCAGCAAATGTTAAGCCTGCCTCACAGTCTTTTTTGACCAACAAATGAACTTTGGTGTTACATGTAAAAAAAAAACTCCTGTTTCTTTCAACTAAAAAACATTTCAAAAATCAAATCTGTTTTATCCTTTCAAGATTTGGAATCATTCATGTTTTTGTTTCTTCCCGTTTGGACTCCTGTAATGCACTGTCCACCACCCTGAGACTCTGCTGTCTCTGGGCTCCCGTTGGTCCAAAATGTTGGACCAACTGTGTTGTTTTTAATGTTTCATATTTTTATCTTTTTATTTATTTGTACTTCTATTTTTTACGTATGTTATTATGCAGCGCCTTAACATAGGCGCTCTATGAATAAAGTTTACTTACTTACTTCCCTCCATTCGCTCCTCTGCTTCCCTACTCCATCCTTCTTTCCCTTCCCGCCTATCCTTCCTTCACTGCCCTCCTTCCCTTCTCTCCTTCCTTCATTCCCTCCTCTCCCACCTTCCTTCCTTCACTCCTTCCTCCCCTCCCTTCCCTTCTCTCCCTCCTTCCTTCTTTCCATCCCTCCTTTCTTTTTCTCTCTCTTTCTCTCCTGGTTCTCAGGTTCCCCCACCCCCCCGGTTGCTAGGCGACCCTCCCTCAGGCAGCCGTATTGTAACCTGATAGGCCACAGGCTGGCATCCAATAGAAACAGGACAAGGGGTAGGTTACGCTGCGCGGCTTCCTATTGGCTGATCAGGTTCCATTGCCTTTCAGTTGTTATTATTTTTATGATTATAATTTTTTCTTCTCCATACTTTATTAGTAAAAAAAAATGTTTTACTTATTATATTTACAATGTTTACCATTATATTATAGTATATTGAGTATTTTTTTGTTATTATTTTTAGTTTGTTTTTAATTATATTATATTTAATAATTAATTTTAAATGTATTTATTTTTCAATAAGTTATTTTAAATGTATTTTTTAGTTATTCTTAAATTATCATATTTCTTTATTTTTCAAATATTAGTTATTTTGAATTAGAAATAATGTGTTTAATTGCTATTTGTATTAATTCATTATTTCCATATTTGTTTATTATATGAAGTTATATTTTGGCATATTTGATTATTATTCTTTGATGTCATAGTATAGAATGTTATTTGTCTTGTATAGTTTGTTATTTTTTAAAATATATTTATCATATTTAAATAGATTTTGTATTTAAATATCCTTATTTTATATTATATTTATTATTAATTATTTAAAGATTGTTTTCTATTTTTTCATTACTTTCAATATATGTAACTCAGTAGTTTAATATATTAGTTTTAGTTTAATTGCTTTTTATCAATATTTTAAAAATATTTTATTTTTATTCATCTATCTTTTTAAAAATGTACATATAATTTTGTGTGTATTTAGTTATTTAAATATTTTTTTAATGTTATATACAATTTTGGTGTATTTAGTTATTATAGTTTCTATTTTATTTTTATTTTACATTTTTATTTTAAATATATTCATTTTTTTGATAAGTTTAATTATTTAATATTACTGGCTTTGGCATTGATATGGTTATTATATTTGGATGTTCCCAAATATATATATTTCTCCTTTTATTATTACTCAATTTACTTATTTTTATTATTATTATTTATTTACTTTATTATTACACTTCATTATTTTTGTTGGAATTGTATTATTATAATAACATGTCATTTTATATATTTCATCATAATTATTTATATTTAGTATATTTAGTGATTTCAATATTTATATTAATTTGTAAAACATATTTTGTCACTTATCATTAAGACGGTACTATTAATATTTAAAATATTATTGTTTTTACTTTTTTAATAGTTTTGCATGATGTGAATCTTGTGTTGTAGTGAAGTTTCATACAATAGTTTTAAAACTTCTTATATTCTTATATTTTAGTGAATGTGCACTCGTTCTCTCTCTCTCTCTTGCTCTCTGTCAGGTTAAATTATTAATGCTGTTTGGAGAGGGAGAGAGGGAGAGAGGGAGATAAATGATAAATGATAAATGACAAGAAAAGGAGAGTGGTTAAAAGATGACAAGGAAGGACGGGAGAGGAAAATAAATGCTGAAAAAAGAGAGGAAAAGAGAGAAAGATGAAAAGAGAATGAGAAAAGAGAATAAATGTCAAGAAAAGGAAAGGAATAAAGGGGAGAAAAGAGAAAAGGGGAATTAAAGACGACAAGAAAAGATACAAATAAGCAACAAGAAGAGAGTGAAGACGAAGAGAAGAGGAGAACATAAACAACAGGAAAATAATAGAGGAAAAGCATCAAGAAAAAGACACAAAAGAAGAAAAAATGACAAATGGCCTAATAGAAGAAATAAACGTTAAGAAAATGACAGAATAGAAGATGTGGATGTGAAAAACAACAAACAAATTGGTATGTTTACATTTAAATTTAAAAATAAAAATTGCAAAAATAAAAACCAACCAAAGCAAGGCATGTTGGGAAAAATTCTAAAAATGTTTAAATTGAAGAGTAATATTCTATTTTGCATGAAAATTAAGTGAATTTGTGTGAAATTTAAGTAATTCATAAATGTATGCAGGAAATATTTAAATATTAAAACAAGGTATATATAACGTGTTTTAAAAATTCAATATTATTATTAAATTGTCATTAAATTCAAAAACAATTGGTGGTGATAAATTATATTTTTTAATTGATTTATAATTATTTTGTTCATAATTATTATAAACAGTTAATATTATTTTTTATGTATGTTACTTATTTTATTTTAATATATGTATGTATTGTTATTATTTTAGATTACTTATTCAATTTATTTCTTATTGATATTATATTTCTTATTGATATTATATTTTGATCTTTAATTTAGATTTAGTATATAAGTATCAATACTATCAATAATTCATAATTAATATTTAGATTCAATAATAGTAAAATATATATTTTATAGATTATTTGTATTTGTAATAATTAATATGATCATAAGAAATTATATTAAGTGATAATAATCAAGTATGAAATTCGTTTTTTTATTCCCATGTCACCCCTAGTAGTAAAAAAACATATAGAAACTGCTGATTTCTTCTCTCTGTGAATTTTCATTTATTTAATTTTAAATATTTAAATAAATATTTAAAATATTTTAATAAATGAAAAATGAAAACAAATAATTCATTCATATTATTTTATTATTCTCATTAGATTTTTTAAAATATCAATATATTTTTCCCATAAATACTGTGTTCGTTGCTGATCACATGACCCTTGACCTCCCGTCCCATTTATTCTTCTCAGGAAAAATGACAGACGACAGGAAACAGGAAGTCGAGGAGGAGGAAGAAGAGATGAACAATCACCACCTCCCTCCTCCCGGTCACCTCCTGCGGTTCCCGTCTGACGCCATGGTGACAGTGACGGCATCGGGGAGGCGGGACTTGGTGTGCATCGTCTGCTTCGGCACCTATGACCTCAGTGACCGGTTGCCGCGGCGACTCCACTGTGGCCACACTTTCTGTCAGGCCTGCCTGAAGCGACTGGACACTGTGATTAACGAGCAGGTGGGCAGGACTAAGATTGTAACATGGATTGGTATGTTATTATATAGTATATTATACTATAGTTTGTTATTATATAGTTTGTTATAGTATACTATGTTATGTATAGTATGTGTAGTATCTTATATGTAAAAAATAGCTTATTGCACTTTAGCACTTGAAATTTTCGGTGACTAGTAGTTCTCTTGCCTACCTACATTGAATGCAGTTATTGTAAATCACTTTGGAGTAAAGCATCTGCTAAATGACTGTAATGTAATGTAATGTAAAATAGTATAGTATGTTATAATATAGTATTATTTATTGTTTGTTTGTTAGGATCCCCATTACCTGTCACCAAAGCAACAGCTAGTCTTCCTGGGCTCCAACATTCAACACCATAGTTACAAAAACATAGTAAACACAAGACAATTAACACACAATCAAACAAAAGTATACAAACAAAAACATTAGAGCTACAATACAACAGTATGTTATAGTACAGTATGTTATAGTATTTTATAGTATATTATGTCATAGTACTATAACATATATTATGATAACATCCCCCCACCCCCCAGGTCTGGATCCCCTGTCCTCAGTGTCGTCAGAACACCCCTCGGCCCAGGGGCGGTGCTGCCCGCCTTGACCTGGACTTGGCCTCTTTCCTTGGGGCGAAAGCCGAGCTGGACCCACCCCCATCCTCCTGGAGCTCCTCTTCCGCTGCCTGGAGCACCAGAGACCAAGAAGGGGCGTCGGCCGGTGGCCAAGCCCAGGACGGGAAGCCCTGGCTGGGAAAGGAGGTCGCCGACAACAGCTGGTCCCACGGAGGTCTAGCCGAGCCGCGCTTCCATCGATATGGCAACTGCTGCGCAACACCGTCCTATTGGTTCTGCTGCTGGTTCTGCTGTTCGGGGCGGGGCTGAAGCCATATAGGGGAGTGTTGGGAGCGTCAGTGAGCAAAGCAGCGTAATTGAACCTGTGGCCAGATGAAATGGCTGGGTTAACTAACTACCAAACATTAAAACCATATGAATGACTTACAGTAATGGAAACTGCAGATGAAAATGTAACTAAAATAAAATACAACTAAAAATGTAACTCAATAAATTGTTTGAAGCATCTTGAAATTCTATACTATACTATCATACTATGACATACTATACTGTAACATACTATACTGTAACACACTATACTATAACATACTATACTGTAACATACTATACTGTAACACATACTATAACACACTATACTGTAACATATTATACTATAACACACTATACTGTAACATATTATACTGTAACACACTATACTATACAATAACACTATACTTGTATACTATAGTATACAAACGGGAAGAAACAAAACCATGAATGATTTTTCCGTGAAAGATTTGAGTTTGCAATGTTTCTTAGTTGAAAGAAACAGTATTGAACGAGTTTCTTAACTTTTGCTGCAAGAGGACCGATATACTGCTGTACAGGGCCTACTATAAGTTGGAGGAAGTTGTATCTCTCCACTTCAAACTTCTCTTTTCTACACTCTCCCAATTCACCCACTGTCCTTGTTTTGCCTGTGACACTGCCTTAGTACATCTTACTGCCTCCTCCTGACGATGCATTTCCTCAACCATCTTCTGTCGTTTTACACCTTACTAAGGTGCTCATTTAGCAGGCAGAGGGTCAAGCATGCAGGTTGTGGGTTGAGATGCCAGACTTGGAGAGTGTCGAGGGAGACTAGATCAAACTGCGACAATAGACATGCATGTTAGACAATAGACATGTTGAAGTGTCGTCAGTAAACCAATGTACTAATTTCTTAGTGCAGTGTTTTCTTGTGACTACTGGGGCAATTGAATCAAGTGCGTTAAGAAGGTTGGAGTTTAATTCATTGGTGAAATTATGAAGTGTGCCAACATGACCAGAGGTGCAAGAATACTGGGCAGTTTTTCCGAAAGTATCGAGGTGGTGGAAGCATTAATATGACAGCTATGTATCATCACACCTTTGACGTGCAAAGACGATTCTTCAGGATCTTTGCAGAATCAACCATAGATGGGACGACATCAGACGACAATATCCCAGAGGTTTTTGCTCAGTCATGGCAAGAATGGTTACTTATGGTGCATTCGATTGTACTCGGAAGTCGATATTTTTCCGACTTGGTATTCCCGACTAAATGTGTTCCAGTGAATTTGCTCACGACAACATGGACGCCCGCAGCAAACTCATGTCTCAGAATTTTACAAGCATCTAAAGAGGACCTACAGCGCCATTAGTGAAGAGAAACTCAGTGAACTAGTAACGTTAAGTAGGCTAGTACCACACGCTAGTAAAGACTTCTATCATATCAGTGAACTAGTAACGTTAAAGGGGGGGTATTGTACTCATTTTGGGCTATTTAAACTGTTCCTGGGGGTCTTTACAAGACGTTTGTGAAGTCTATTACATTACATTACATTACAGTCATTTAGCAGACGCTTTTATCCAAAGCGACTTACAATAAGTGCATTTAACATAGGTAGGCAAGAAAACTACTAGTCACCAGAAATCGTAAGTGCATTTCCTTCCTAAACAAGCAACTAAGAGCATAACTAGTGTTAAGGTAAGAGTGCAATAAGTTAGCAACCTACTATATCTTAAACAAATGAGACAAATAAGAGAATCAAATAAACAAGAGCTAAGACAACTAAGTGAACCAAATAAGCAAGAGCTAAGACAAATAAGTGTAACAAATGAACAAGAGCCAATAAACAAGAGCTCAGACACATAATTTACGACAAATAGGCAAGGCTAAGAGGAAGGGTCAGGGTAGTGTTTCCTGAAGAGGTGGGTTTTCAGCCTGCAGCGAAAGATGCAGCGACTCTGCTGTCCTGACATCAGTGGGGAGTTCATTCCACCACTGCGGGGCCAGGACAGAGAAGAGCCGTGACCGTGTAGATCGGCCGCAGGGGCCTCTGAGCGACGGGGCAACCAGTCGCCTCGAGGCAGCAGAGCGAAGTGGTCGGGCGGGGGTGTAAGGCTTGACCATAGCCTGGAGGTAAGAAGGAGCTGTTCCTTTCACTGCCCTATAGGCTAGCACCAGGGTCTTGAACTGGATGCGAGCCGCTACAGGGAGCCAGTGTAGAGAACGGAGAAGGGTAGTTGTATGGGAGAACTTGGGGCGGTTGAACACCAGACGAGCTGCAGCTTTCTGAACAAGCTCCAGAGGTCTGATGGCAAACGCCGGGGCACCAGCAAGGAGGGAGTTGCAGTAGTCCAGGCGGGAGATGACAAGAGCCTGGATGAGCACCTGCGCTGCCTTGTCAGTGAGGAAGGGGCGAATCCTCCTGATGTTGTAGAGGAGGAATCTGCAGGAGCGCGTCACTGATGCGATGTTTGCCGAGAACGACAGTTGGTCGTCCAGGGTCACACCCAGATTCCTCGCAGTCCGAGTTGACGTCACCACAGCATTATCAATGGTGATGGCCAGGTCTCGGTACGGACAGCCCTTCCCCGGGAGGAACATCAGCTCAGTTTTGTCCAGGTTGAGCTTCAGGTGGTGCATCGACATCCACTCCGAGATGTCTGCCAGGCACGCAGCAATGCGTGCCTCCACTTGTGTGTCAGAGGGGGGAAATGACAGGATCAGCTGGGTGTCATCTGCATAGCAGTGGTAGGAAAAGTCGTGTGAATGGATAACAGAACCAAGAGATGTTGTGTAGAGGGAAAAGAGGAGAGGGCCTAGAACCGAGCCTTGCGGAACCCCAGTAGCGAGCCTGCGTGGTTCTGACACAGACCCTCTCAGCGTCACCTGGTAGGAGCGATCCGTTAGGTAGGATGCAAACATGGAGAGTGCAGAGCCTGAGACACCCATCCCCTCAAGGGTGGAGAGGAGGATCTGGTGGTTCAGGAGTATCAGGACAGAGGAGAGAGAGTTTGCTCTAGCGGCATGGAGCGACTCCGTCACTGCCAGGAGGGCAGTCTCGGTCGAGTGACCCACTTTGAACCCAGACTGGTGGGGATCCAAGAGGTTGTTCTGGTGGAGGTACAAGGACAGTTGCTTGAAGACAGCACGTTCAAGAGTTTTTGATAGGAAGGGTAGAAGGGAAACCGGTCTGTAGTTCTTGACCTCAGAGGGGTCAAGTGTTGGTTTCTTCAGAAGGGGGGTGACTCTGGCAGTCTTGAAAGCAGAGGGAAAGCATCCAGACACCAGAGACGTGTTGATGAGGTGGGTCAGGAAGGGAAGGAGTTCAGGTGCAGTAGACTGAAGCAGAGTGGATGGGACCGGGTCAAGGGAGCATGTGGTGGGGCGGCTAGATGTAACAAGGTGAAGGACCTCGTCTGGGGAGAGGGGAGAAAAATGGGATAGGGAGGGAGGTGGGAAGGGAAAAGGTGGAGAGGGTGGTAGAGAGGGATGGGTGGAAGGCAGATAGGTGCGGTTGGTGCGCAGGGCACCAGCCGGGGGGTGAGGGAAGGAGGATCGGATATCGTTGACCTTCTTGTCAAAGAAGTTGGCGAAGTCGTCAGGGCGGAGGGAGGAGGTGGGAGGAGGGGGTGGGGGTTGGAGGAGGGAAGAGAAAGTTTCAAAGAGTTTTTTAGGGTTGGAAGCAGAAGTTTGAATTTTAGTGCAGAAGAATGCAGCTTTAGCAGCAGATAGAGAGGAGGAAAAAGTGGAAAGGAGAGATTGGAAGGTAAGAAGGTCCTCCGGGAGGTTGCCATTTCTCCATTTGCGCTCAGCCACTCTCAGGCTCCGTCTCTCAGTACGCACTGAGTCCGACAACCAAGGGGCAGGTGGAGTTTGGCGTGCAGGCCTGGAGGTGAGGGGACAGAGATGGTCCAGAGAAGAGGACAGAGTAGAGAGAAGAAGATCAGTGGCAGCATCAGGGGATAGAAGAGAAAAAGATTCAGGGGCAGGGAGAGCAGAGAGAACAGAAGAGGAAAGATCAGTGGGAGAGAGCGAGCGGAGATTGCGACGAGAAGAAACCATGTGGGTAGGGAGAGGATGTGAGGGGGGAGAGGAGAGAGAGAGAGTGTAGGACATGAAGTAGTGGTCAGAGAGATGAAGAGGAGTGACGGAGAGGTTGGCAGTAGAACAGTGTCTGGTGAAGATTAGGTCCAGTTGGTTGCCAGCCTTGTGGGTAGGAGGAGATGGGGAGAGGGCTAGGTCGAAGGAGGCGAGGAACGAAAGAAGAAGGTCAAGCTTCTCAGTCTGGATGTTGAAGTCACCGAGAAGGATGAGTCCAGAGCCATCGTCAGGGAAGTGGGAGACTAGTGTGTCAAGCTCCTCCAGGAACTCACCAGCAGGGCCTGGTGGGCGGTACACAACCGCGATGGTGAGCTTGACTGGATGAGAAATAGTGACAGCATGAAATTCAAAGGAGGAAGGAGAGAATTGTGGCAGAGAAAAAAGAGAGTATTTCCATTTGCTGGAAATTAGCAGGCCAGTACCACCGCCTCGCCTCGCAGCTCTGGGAGTGTGAGAGAAAGAGTACACATCTGACAGAGCAGCGGGCGTGGCAGTGTTTTCTGGGGTGATCCAAGTCTCGGTCAGAGCAAGAAAGTTGAGGGAGAGCAGGGATGCGTAGCCTGAGATGAACTCAGCTTTCGGCACAGCCGACTGGCAGTTCCACAGCCCCCCTGCCACCACTTGCTCAACGCGAGTTGAGAGAGTAGGATAGATGAGATTAGTGGGGTCGCGGTGTCTGGGTGTGACCCAGCGTCTGTGCGACCACCGGAAAGAGGAGAGGACAGGAATAGGAAGCAAACACATGGTAGATCACAATACAATGATACGGTTTATGAAGGGAAGAAGCTCGCAATCTTCGAAGAACGTCCTTCGAAGAAGTCGGGCTTGAAAAAGTCGCCTGTTGCCTTTGTTCACCAAGCCTTTGTTTGCCTGACGCTTGAAAGCTGGCGCTTTCAAAGCAGCAGTGGTTTAAGACTGCTTCCACTGATTGCTAATTGTCTGCCAGGAGTGCAGGCCCCTCCCAGACAATTAACAAGGCAATTGGCCTAGCTTGGTGAAACTACCTTCAATAGGGGCTATGACACAAAGAGAAACTGACCAACTAGCAGCTAACAATAGACTACTGATTAAAGCACTACTACTTAAGCAATCAAAGTACAGCTAACAGCAACCTGGTAAGCAAGAAAAATATACTCAAACTATTCCAGATGAGTCAAGTAGTTCAGAATCCCTCCAGAAGTTAAATACACACTGGAGTAAAACTCTGCCTGGACTGACTATAAACCTTGAGTTGTGCAGGCCCCTCCCAGACAATTAACAAGGCAATTGGCCTAGCTTGGTGAAACTACCTTCAATAGGGGCTATGACACAAAGAGAAACTGACCAACTAGCAGCTAACAATAGACTACTGATTAAAGCACTACTACTTAAGCAATCAAAGTACAGCTAACAGCAACCTGGTAAGCAAGAAAAATATACTCAAACTATTCCAGATGAGTCAAGTAGTTCAGAATCCCTCCAGAAGTTAAATACACACTGGAGTAAAACTCTGCCTGGACTGACTATAAACCTTGAGTTGTGCAGGCCCCTCCCAGACAATTAACAAGGCAATTGGCCTAGCTTGGTGAAACTACCTTCAATAGGGGCTATGACACAAAGAGAAACTGACCAACTAGCAGCTAACAATAGACTACTGATTAAAGCACTACTACTTAAGCAATCAAAGTACAGCTAACAGCAACCTGGTAAGCAAGAAAAATATACTCAAACTATTCCAGATGAGTCAAGTAGTTCAGAATCCCTCCAGAAGTTAAATACACACTGGAGTAAAACTCTGCCTGGACTGACTATAAACCTTGAGTTGTGCAGGCCCCTCCCAGACAATTAACAAGGCAATTGGCCTAGCTTGGTGAAACTACCTTCAATAGGGGCTATGACACAAAGAGAAACTGACCAACTAGCAGCTAACAATAGACTACTGATTAAAGCACTACTACTTAAGCAATCAAAGTACAGCTAACAGCAACCTGGTAAGCAAGAAAAATATACTCAAACTATTCCAGATGAGTCAAGTAGTTCAGAATCCCTCCAGAAGTTAAATACACACTGGAGTAAAACTCTGCCTGGACTGACTATAAACCTTGAGTTGTGCAGGCCCCTCCCAGACAATTAACAAGGCAATTGGCCTAGCTTGGTGAAACTACCTTCAATAGGGGCTATGACACAAAGAGAAACTGACCAACTAGCAGCTAACAATAGACTACTGATTAAAGCACTACTACTTAAGCAATCAAAGTACAGCTAACAGCAACCTGGTAAGCAAGAAAAATATACTCAAACTATTCCAGATGAGTCAAGTAGTTCAGAATCCCTCCAGAAGTTAAATACACACTGGAGTAAAACTCTGCCTGGACTGACTATAAACCTTGAGTTGTGCAGGCCCCTCCCAGACAATTAACAAGGCAATTGGCCTAGCTTGGTGAAACTACCTTCAATAGGGGCTATGACACAAAGAGAAACTGACCAACTAGCAGCTAACAATAGACTACTGATTAAAGCACTACTACTTAAGCAATCAAAGTACAGCTAACAGCAACCTGGTAAGCAAGAAAAATATACTCAAACTATTCCAGATGAGTCAAGTAGTTCAGAATCCCTCCAGAAGTTAAATACACACTGGAGTAAAACTCTGCCTGGACTGACTATAAACCTTGAGTTGTGCAGGCCCCTCCCAGACAATTAACAAGGCAATTGGCCTAGCTTGGTGAAACTACCTTCAATAGGGGCTATGACACAAAGAGAAACTGACCAACTAGCAGCTAACAATAGACTACTGATTAAAGCACTACTACTTAAGCAATCAAAGTACAGCTAACAGCAACCTGGTAAGCAAGAAAAATATACTCAAACTATTCCAGATGAGTCAAGTAGTTCAGAATCCCTCCAGAAGTTAAATACACACTGGAGTAAAACTCTGCCTGGACTGACTATAAACCTTGAGTTGTGCAGGCCCCTCCCAGACAATTAACAAGGCAATTGGCCTAGCTTGGTGAAACTACCTTCAATAGGGGCTATGACACAAAGAGAAACTGACCAACTAGCAGCTAACAATAGACTACTGATTAAAGCACTACTACTTAAGCAATCAAAGTACAGCTAACAGCAACCTGGTAAGCAAGAAAAATATACTCAAACTATTCCAGATGAGTCAAGTAGTTCAGAATCCCTCCAGAAGTTAAATACACACTGGAGTAAAACTCTGCCTGGACTGACTATAAACCTTGAGTTGTGCAGGCCCCTCCCAGACAATTAACAAGGCAATTGGCCTAGCTTGGTGAAACTACCTTCAATAGGGGCTATGACACAAAGAGAAACTGACCAACTAGCAGCTAACAATAGACTACTGATTAAAGCACTACTACTTAAGCAATCAAAGTACAGCTAACAGCAACCTGGTAAGCAAGAAAAATATACTCAAACTATTCCAGATGAGTCAAGTAGTTCAGAATCCCTCCAGAAGTTAAATACACACTGGAGTAAAACTCTGCCTGGACTGACTATAAACCTTGAGTTGTGCAGGCCCCTCCCAGACAATTAACAAGGCAATTGGCCTAGCTTGGTGAAACTACCTTCAATAGGGGCTATGACACAAAGAGAAACTGACCAACTAGCAGCTAACAATAGACTACTGATTAAAGCACTACTACTTAAGCAATCAAAGTACAGCTAACAGCAACCTGGTAAGCAAGAAAAATATACTCAAACTATTCCAGATGAGTCAAGTAGTTCAGAATCCCTCCAGAAGTTAAATACACACTGGAGTAAAACTCTGCCTGGACTGACTATAAACCTTGAGTTGTGCAGGCCCCTCCCAGACAATTAACAAGGCAATTGGCCTAGCTTGGTGAAACTACCTTCAATAGGGGCTATGACACAAAGAGAAACTGACCAACTAGCAGCTAACAATAGACTACTGATTAAAGCACTACTACTTAAGCAATCAAAGTACAGCTAACAGCAACCTGGTAAGCAAGAAAAATATACTCAAACTATTCCAGATGAGTCAAGTAGTTCAGAATCCCTCCAGAAGTTAAATACACACTGGAGTAAAACTCTGCCTGGACTGACTATAAACCTTGAGTTGTGCAGGCCCCTCCCAGACAATTAACAAGGCAATTGGCCTAGCTTGGTGAAACTACCTTCAATAGGGGCTATGACACAAAGAGAAACTGACCAACTAGCAGCTAACAATAGACTACTGATTAAAGCACTACTACTTAAGCAATCAAAGTACAGCTAACAGCAACCTGGTAAGCAAGAAAAATATACTCAAACTATTCCAGATGAGTCAAGTAGTTCAGAATCCCTCCAGAAGTTAAATACACACTGGAGTAAAACTCTGCCTGGACTGACTATAAACCTTGAGTTGTGCAGGCCCCTCCCAGACAATTAACAAGGCAATTGGCCTAGCTTGGTGAAACTACCTTCAATAGGGGCTATGACACAAAGAGAAACTGACCAACTAGCAGCTAACAATAGACTACTGATTAAAGCACTACTACTTAAGCAATCAAAGTACAGCTAACAGCAACCTGGTAAGCAAGAAAAATATACTCAAACTATTCCAGATGAGTCGAAGTAGTTCAGAATCCCTCCAGAAGTTAAATACACACTGGAGTAAAACTCTGCCTGGACTGACTATAAACCTTGAGTTGTGCAGGCCCCTCCCAGACAATTAACAAGGCAATTGGCCTAGCTTGGTGAAACTACCTTCAATAGGGGCTATGACACAAAGAGAAACTGACCAACTAGCAGCTAACAATAGACTACTGATTAAAGCACTACTACTTAAGCAATCAAAGTACAGCTAACAGCAACCTGGTAAGCAAGAAAAATATACTCAAACTATTCCAGATGAGTCAAGTAGTTCAGAATCCCTCCAGAAGTTAAATACACACTGGAGTAAAACTCTGCCTGGACTGACTATAAACCTTGAGTTGTGCAGGCCCCTCCCAGACAATTAACAAGGCAATTGGCCTAGCTTGGTGAAACTACCTTCAATAGGGGCTATGACACAAAGAGAAACTGACCAACTAGCAGCTAACAATAGACTACTGATTAAAGCACTACTACTTAAGCAATCAAAGTACAGCTAACAGCAACCTGGTAAGCAAGAAAAATATACTCAAACTATTCCAGATGAGTCGAAGTAGTTCAGAATCCCTCCAGAAGTTAAATACACACTGGAGTAAAACTCTGCCTGGACTGACTATAAACCTTGAGTTGTGCAGGCCCCTCCCAGACAATTAACAAGGCAATTGGCCTAGCTTGGTGAAACTACCTTCAATAGGGGCTATGACACAAAGAGAAACTGACCAACTAGCAGCTAACAATAGACTACTGATTAAAGCACTACTACTTAAGCAATCAAAGTACAGCTAACAGCAACCTGGTAAGCAAGAAAAATATACTCAAACTATTCCAGATGAGTCAAGTAGTTCAGAATCCCTCCAGAAGTTAAATACACACTGGAGTAAAACTCTGCCTGGACTGACTATAAACCTTGAGTTGTGCAGGCCCCTCCCAGACAATTAACAAGGCAATTGGCCTAGCTTGGTGAAACTACCTTCAATAGGGGCTATGACACAAAGAGAAACTGACCAACTAGCAGCTAACAATAGACTACTGATTAAAGCACTACTACTTAAGCAATCAAAGTACAGCTAACAGCAACCTGGTAAGCAAGAAAAATATACTCAAACTATTCCAGATGAGTCGAGTAGTTCAGAATCCCTCCAGAAGTTAAATACACACTGGAGTAAAACTCTGCCTGGACTGACTATAAACCTTGAGTTGTGCAGGCCCCTCCCAGACAATTAACAAGGCAATTGGCCTAGCTTGGTGAAACTACCTTCAATAGGGGCTATGACACAAAGAGAAACTGACCAACTAGCAGCTAACAATAGACTACTGATTAAAGCACTACTACTTAAGCAATCAAAGTACAGCTAACAGCAACCTGGTAAGCAAGAAAAATATACTCAAACTATTCCAGATGAGTCGAGTAGTTCAGAATCCCTCCAGAAGTTAAATACACACTGGAGTAAAACTCTGCCGGGGCTGACTATAAACCTTGAGTTTTTGAGGCCCCTCCAAAACAATTTAAAAAGGGGAATTGGGCCTCTTGGTGAAACTACCTTCATAGGGGGTATGACACAAAGAAAACTGACCAACTAGCAGCTAACAATAAACCGATTAAAGCATACTACTTAACAATCAAAGTACAGCTAACAGCAACCTGGAAGCAAGAAAAATATACTCAAACTATTCCCAAAGAGTCAAATTTCAGAAACCCCAGAAAATTAAAACACACATTAAATATAAAAAAAAAATCCTAAAACCCCTTTTGGTTTTTTCAGTCTTCATTTTTCCATTTAAAGAAAAGCGTTTTGAGGGGGTGTAGGTTGAGTAATGGCACTGCTCTGGCCAATCAGAGCATGCCATTACATACAACCACACCAACGCCCGGGAGCGGAGAGCAAGCGCTATGCTGCCAAGGTAACAAATAAGCTTGATGCAGAAAACTACCCTAACCATAACCTTTCTGAAAAGGCTGTTTTTTCCTATCTTTGCACCGTTTTTTTAAAAAGGAAAAAAACAGAAAAAAATTGATTCCCACAAATTTTCTCACTGCTTAGGGAATAATTTCCTGTGGAACATGAAAGCGCCAGGGGAATAAACCCTTTTCCATAAATGGACCTTTTTAAATATCTAGTACCCAGTAGTAAACACTTCTATATATCAGTGAAATAGTAAGGTTTTAAAGTTAGTAGGGTAGTACCACACCCATAAAGACTTATCTCGTAACGTTGACTCAAATCAACCCAATTTACGTTACAAATGTTTAAAAAAACAAAAAAAGTTGTTTTTTAAAAATGTTTTCATAACAAAAACCAGGTTAAAAAAATATAAAAAAAAATTCCAAAAAACCGCCCTTTTTGTGGCTGTTTTTAAAAAGTTCCCTCCATTTTCCCTAATTGTAAGAAAAAGGTTTTTAAACCTTTAAAATTTTTTAAAAAAATCCTAAAACCCCAGCCCCCTGGGGGGGGTTTTAAAGGCTCCTCTTTTTCTAAAATTTAAAGAACGGTTTTTTTGGGGGCGGGGGGAAGAAGGAAGCCAAATTGCCAATAGAAAAAAATGTTTTAAAAATTCCCATAAACCAAAACCCAAAAAAGGGGTTTTTTTTCCCGGCCCGGGAAAAGGAAAACAGAAATTGTTTCCTTTTTAAAAATTTAAACCAAATAACCTGGGGAGAAATGCCCCATAACCAAAAAAACCTTTTTCCTAAAAAGGGGCCTTTTGTTTTCCCCCAAACAGCAAGTTTTTTAAAAAGGAAAATAAGAAAAGGGTTTGACTTCCAATTTAAAATTTTCCTAAGTTGTTAAAAAGGAATTTTTTTGGGGAAAAAGTATAACCCAAATTTTTTCCCCAAAAGGGTTTTTCAAAAACCAAAAACCCTTTGTAAGAAAAATTTAATCAAAGGGAACTTTTTAACGTTAACGTTTTTTGGCCCCCAAAGTCCCAACCCGGGTGCTTTTTTTCAACCCTTTTTCCCCCCCCCCCCCTTTCCCCCCCCTTTTTTTTTCGTTTTTTCCTTTTTCCCCCCTCCCCTTTTTTCCCCCCCTTTTTTCCCCCCCCCCCTTTCTTTTTTTTTCCCCTTTTTCCCCCCTTTCCCCCCACCATTTTATTTCCCCGGGCCATTTGGGGCCCTTGCCCATTTCCGATTTGGGAAAAATTCCGATTTGGGAATGACTATTGAAATTTTTTCTATTGCATTTTTCCCGGGGTGTCGAGGGTCTTTTTTTTTCCGAGTACAATTGAATGCCCCCTTTAAAGACAAGCTGTAAAGCTTGTCAAGCTGCCACAATTCTCTCCTTCCTCCTTTAAAATTTCCCAATGCTGTCATTTTTCTAAATCCAGTCAAGCTCACCATCGGGGTTTGTTTTTCCCGGGCCCACCAGGCCCTGCGGGTGAGTTCCTGGAGGACTTGACAACTAGTCTCCCCTTTCCCTGACGATGGCTCGGGACCATCCTTCTCGGTGACTTCAAAAACCAAAGGACTGAGAAGTTTAAACCTTCTTTTTCGTTCCGCCTCCTTCGACCTGGGCCCCTCCCCATCTCCCCCTCCCCAAAAGGGCGGCAACCAAGGGACCAAATTCTTCCCCCAGACATTTTTAAAATTTGCCAACTCTTCCGTCACCCTTTTCATCTCTCTGCCCCACTATTTTCTTGCCCTACACTCTCTCCCTCCCTCTCCCCCCCCCCTATTTTCCCCCCCTACCCACAGGGTTTCTTCTCGTCCAATCTCCCTCCCCCTTTTCCCACTGATTTTTCCCCTTTCTGTTTCCCCTGCTTTTCCCCTGCCCCGAATCTTTTTCTCCCCCTACCCCCCCTGATATGCCACTGTTTCTTCTTCTCTCTACTCTGCCCTCTTCTCTGGACCATCTCTGCCCCTCCCCCCCAGGCCTCCCACCCCAAAACCCCCACCTCCCCCTTGGGTTGTCGGACTCGTGCTACTGAAGAGGGGAGCCTGAGAGTCCCCTGAGCCAAATGGAAAAAAATGGAACCTCCCCGGGGGAAACCTTCTTCCCTTCCCAAATCTCCCCCTTTTCCACTTTTTCCCCCCTCTCTATCTGTTTAAAAGCTGAAATTTCTTCTCCCATTTAAATTTAAAAACTTCTGTTTCCCAAAACCCAAAAAAACTCTTTAAAAACTTTCTTTTCCCCTCCCCCAACCCCCCAACCACCCCCCTTCCCCCCTCCTCCCTCCGCCCTGACACTTCCCCAAACTTCTTTGACAAAAAGGCCCAACGTTTAATCCGATCCTCCTTCCCTCACCCCCCGGCGGGGGCCCCTGGCACCAACCGCACCATTTTCCTTTCCCACCCACCCCTCTTACCACCCTCTCCCCCTTTTTCCCTTTCCCCACCCCCCTCCCTATCCCATTTTTTCTCTCCCCAGACGGGGTCCTTCCCCTTGTTAAAATCTAGCCCCCCACCACATGTCCCCCTTGACCCGGTCCCATCCACTCTGTTCAGTCTACTGCACCTGAACCCCTTTCCCTTCCCCTGACCCACCTCAAAAAGTCTCTGGTGTCTGGTTTGCTTTCCCTCGGGTTTTTCAAGATTTTGCCAAGTCACCCCCCCTTTTTTTCTGAAGAAACCAACTTTTTACCCCCCAAGGTCAAGAATAAAACCCGGTTTTCCCCTTTTTCCCCTTCCTATAAAAAATCTTAAACGTCCCTGTCTTCAAGCAACTGTCCTTGTACCCCCACCAGAAAAAAACCCCTTTTGGGATCCCCACCATTCGGGGTTCAAAGTGGGTCACCCCGACCGAGACTGCCCTCCCTGGCAGTGACGGAGTGCTCCATCCCGCTAGACCCAAACTCTCTCTCCTCTGCCCCGATACCCTGGACCTTCTGCAGCTTTTGACACGGTGAACCACCAATCCCCCCCTTTTCCACCCTTGAGGGGGATGGGTGTCTCAGGCTCTGCACTCTCCATTTTTGCATCCTACCAAACCCGGATCGCTCCTACCAGGTAAACCTGAGAGGGCTGTGTCAAAAACCAAACGCAGGTAAACTACGGGGGTTTTCCGAAAGGGTGGGTTTCCTGGGGCCCTCTCCCCCTTTTCCCCCCTACACAACATCTTTTGGTTCTTTTTACCATTAAACCAGGAATTTTTCCTACCACTGCAGGGCAGATGACAACCCAGCTGACCCCTGTCTTTTCCCCCCTCTGACACCCCTTTTTGGGGAACACTTTTGCTGCGTGTCTGGCAGACATCTGGGAGTGGATGTCGATGCACCACCCCGAAGCCAAACTGGGCAAAACTGACTGTGTTCCCCCCGGGGAAGGGGGTCCCCACCGAGACCTGGCCATCACCATTTAAAAATGCTGGGGGTGACGTCAACTCCCCGGGCTGCGAGGAATTGGGGTGACCCTGGACGACCAACTGCGTTTTTCCCCGGGAAACATCGCATCAGTGAAAGCGCTCCTGCGATTCCTCCTCTACAACATAAAAGGGGGAAACGCCCCTTTTCCTTTTCCCGCAAGGCCAACGCAGGGGGCCTTCCAGGCTTTGTCATCTCCCGCCCGGACTACTGGGAACTCCCCCCTTGCTGGTTTCCCCGGTTTCCCTAACCTCTGGAGCTTGTTAAAAAGCGCAAACTCGTTGGGTTTTAACCCCCCAAGTTTTTTCCCCTACAAACTACCCTTCTCCGTTCTCTAAAATTGGCTCCCCCGTAGCGGCTCGCATCCAGTCAAGACCCGGTTTTCAGCCCATAGGGCATGAAAGGAAAAGCTCCTTCTTACCTCCAGGCTATGGGGCCAAGGGTTTCACCCCCGCCCGCCCCTTCGCCCCTGCTCCCGAGGCGAATGGTTTCCCCCGTCGCTAAAAGGGGGCCCCGCGGCCCATCTACACGGCACGGCTCCCTTTTCTGTCCCCGGGCCCCCCAGTGGTGGGAAAGAACTCCCCCCTGATGTCAGGACAAACAGAGTCGGGCCCCCTCTTTCCCGCAGGGTGAAAACCCCCCCTTCAGGAAACACTACCCTGACCTTCCTCTTAGCCTTTCCAAAATTTTTCCCTCCAAAATTTTGTGTCGAGCTCCTTTTTTTATTTTGGGTCTTGTTTTATTTGTTTCACTTATTTTGTCTTAGCTCTTGCTTATTTGGTTTAACCCTTTTTTGTCTTAGCTCTTGTTTATTTGTTTTTCTTATTTTTTTCTCATTTGTTTAAAAATATAGTAGGTTGCCCAATTATTCAAATCTTACCTTAAAACTAGTTTTGTCTTAGGGTTTCTTGTTTAGGAAGGAAATGCACTTACGATTTTGGTGGGCTGTGTTTCTTTCCCACCCAAGTTGAATTCCCCTTAAGTAAGGGCGCTTTGGATAAAAAAGGGCTGCTAAATGACTGTAAAGGTAAAGGGAAAAGTTTAAAAATTGACAGATGCTTCAAAAAAATATGTTACTTTGGAAATCTGTACACATACAGCTTTACCCCTTTTTAAAAAAAAAAATTTGGGGGGACGGAATGTAAAAAAAATGAAAAAACACTTAGACACCCGACATGCCCCCAAAACTACCAAAAATGAACAATTTTAAATTCCCCAGAACAGTCTAAAAAAGACCATCAACAAAAAAACTCCCCTACATCAACAAAACACAGCAGACCCCAAAATTTTTTGGGATGTTTAAAAAAAATTTTTAAACTGCAAAGCCCCAAGGGAAAGAGCAAAACAAGATTTGGGGACATGTGGGAAAAAAACCCCCAATAACCTCTATTAAAAAATATTCCAACTGAAGATCTGGGAAACCCGAGTCAAATTGAAATCAAAAAAAAAATTTGCCAACCTTGAATCAGTCATGAAAAAACAAAACCAAAAACCCATTAGATTACCCAAATTAAAACAAAAAGATTACAGACAAACGAAAACCCCTTAATTTAAAACAGCTTGTGGCACAGTCACTACAAGATGAAAAAGCTGAAGAAAAAACTTTCCTCTGAGGGGTTCACTTTTTTCAAAATTTGGGGCTGGGCTGCTGGCTGATGTCGGAAACCCGGGTGATCAACCCCCAAACTATCAAAAAAACAAAAAATTTGGAAAACCCTAAAACTACAGAGGAAAGAGTTAGCAGGAGCCTTGGGGAAAAAATTTGTAGTGTCCTGAATTTGAGGATATGCCTTTTTTTCAAGAAAAAAACAAAAGTAATGTGGGGGGGGAAATCTTAGAACTTTCCAACCTACAGTAGGTTCGCAACCCCTTAAAAGTCAAACATCAGCAGGGCAAAAGAGAACAATTCGGTGTAAGATTTAATACGTTAAACGTAATACGTATATTTAAAATGCACATTCCCTTGCCCAGTATATGGCACCCAAAATTATTTTTAATTTTATTGGGTTTTTTATTATTATTATTATTATTTTTTTTTTTATTCTTTTTTTTTTCTTTTTTTCCTACCTTTTCCTTACAGTACTTGCTTTTTAAACCCTTTTTTTGTTCTTTTCCCTTTTTTTTTATTTTTTATTGTTTATTATGCAAACCAAACCCCCAAGGGCAAATTTCCCTTTTATGTAAAACATATTTGGCAATTTTCACCTGTTTTTTTTTCTGATATATGGAAGAAAAAAAGGGGAGACCCAAAAAAGTGATGGTGTTTGGGGGCAAAAAACCCCTCCAACACACAGACATTTCAGGGAGCTTATAAAAGTTCTAACTAACTACCCTAAAAACAATAAAACACTAAATGATTTTAAGGGAATAAAACAATAAAAAGAGGTGAGGGAAGGGGCATCTGCTGACCTCAACTGACCCCAACAGTAGCCCCAAAAAACAGAAACATTTAAAAACCCAAACCGGGCCTGACCCCCCTGGGGCCCTGAGCAAAATTTGCTAAGGGGGCCTCCTACTTGGACCCGTGAGCCTGTAAAAACCCTTTGCCCTTTTTCCCCAGTCACACCTGAAAACCCCAGGCCCCCCACTACAATCCTCCCTCCTTTTTAAAAAAAGATTGCTCCATCTGTCGGGGCTAAGAAAAAGTAGACCTATACAGAACAGAAAAAGAGGTATAAAAAAAACAAATTTTTTTGAAAAAGAATATAACAATACTATTATTAAATTTTATCAGCTGCATCAGGCCCATTCAAACTGGCTCCCCCCGATTTTTCCTTTTTTCATTTCAAATATAAAATACTATTTATACTATGGATTGGGTGAAAACTTTTTTGGTTTTATTTAATGAGAGAGGGGCATCCCTATTGGCCCCGTATGCCCCCCAATCAACCCTTTTAAAAATTTAATATTTAAGTTTATTGTTTTCCCCTTGATTATTTAGATTGGGAACTAAACCTGACCCGAAGGGCTAATTTAACATGTGCTCCTATGAGGATGCCATCACGCCCATATTTTCCCGGACTGGTCCCCCCAGAGGTTGCTGGTGGAAGATCTTGTTCAGAAAGCTGCAGCTCGTCTGGTGTTCAACCGCCCCAAGTTCTCCCATACAACTACCCTTCTCCGTTCTCTACATTGGCTCCCTGTAGCGGCTCGCATCCAGTTCAAGACCCTGGTGCTAGCCTATAGGGCAGTGAAAGGAACAGCTCCTTCTTACCTCCAGGCTATGGTCAAGCCTTACACCCCCGCCCGACCACTTCGCTCTGCTGCCTCGAGGCGACTGGTTGCCCCGTCGCTCAGAGGGCCCTGCGGCCGATCTACACGGTCACGGCTCTTCTCTGTCCTGGCCCCGCAGTGGTGGAATGAACTCCCCACTGATGTCAGGACAGCAGAGTCGCTGCCCATCTTTCGCCGCAGGCTGAAAACCCACCTCTTCAGGAAACACTACCCTGACTCTTCCTCTTAGCCTTGCCTATTTGTCGTCAATTATGTGTCTGAGCTCTTGTTTATTGGCTCTTGTTCATTTGATACACTTATTTGTCTTAGCTCTTGCTTATTTGGTTCACTTATTTGTCTTAGCTCTTGTTTATTTGATTCTCTTATTTGTCTCATTTGTTTAAGATATAGTAGGTTGCTAACTTATTGCACTCTTACCTTAACACTAGTTATGCTCTTAGTTGCTTGTTTAGGAAGGAAATGCACTTACGATTTCTGGTGACTAGTAGTTTTCTTGCCTACCTATGTTGAATGCACTTATTGTAAGTCGCTTTGGATAAAAGCGTCTGCTAAATGACTGTAATGTAATGTAATGTAACATTGACAGATGCTTCAAACTATGTGACTTTGGAAATCTGTACACTATACAGCTTCACCACTTCTAAATGAAAAAATGGTTTGACAGTGAATGTAAAGAAATGAGAAAACACTTAAGACACCGACATGACCCAACACTACAACATGAACAATTTGAAATTCTAGAACAGTCTAAACAGACCATCAGACAAAAGAAACTCCACTACATCAACAAAACACAGCAGACCAGATCAGTTCTGGGATGTTGAACAATTTGCAAACTGCAAAGCCACAAGAATGAGCAAAACAAGATGGAGACATGTGGGAAAACTACTTTAATAACCTCTATAAAAGTATTCCAACTGAAGATCTGAACCTGAGTCAAATTGAAATCAAAACAAAATTAGCCAACCTTGAATCAGTCATGAAGAACAACCAAAACCTATTAGATTACCCAATTACACAAAAAGAGATTACAGACAAACTGAAAACCTCTTAATTTAAAACAGCTTGTGGCACAGATCACATACAAGATGAAATGCTGAAGAACACTACCTCTGAGGTGTTCAGCTGTTCAACATGGTGCTGACTGCTGGCTGATGTCTGGACCCAGGGGCTGATCACCCCAATCTATCAAACAGAAACAAATTAGACCCTAATAACTACAGAGGAATCTGAGTTAGCAGCAGCCTTGGAGAAATATTCTGTAGTGTCCTGAATTTGAGGATACTCGCCTTTATTCAAGAAAAAAACATAGTAAGTGTGGTGGAAATCTTAGAACTCCAACCTACAGTAGGTTCGTCAACCTTAATGTCAATCATCAGCAGACACAAGAGAACAATTCGGTTAGTAGATTTAATACGTATATACGTAATACGTATATTTAATATGCACATACACTTGCACATGTATATGGCACAATATTATTTTTATTCTATTGTTATTATTATTATTATTATTATTATTATTTTCTTATTTCTTATATCTTTTCATATATTCCTGACCTTTGCCTCTACAGTACTTGCTTTTATTCTTGTTTTGTTCTTATTCTTCTATGTTTATTGTTTATTGTTTATTATGCACCAATCACCAAGACAAATTCCTTGTATGTGAAAACATATTTGGCAATACACCTGTTTCTGATTCTGATATATGGGAAGAAAGAATGCGAGACCACATCAGTGATGGTGTGGTGGCAAACCTTCTCCAACACACAGACATTACAGGGGAGCTTATATAGTTCTAACTAACTACACTAAAACAATAAAACACTAAATGATTAAGGTAATAAAACAATAAAAAGAGGTGAGGGAGGACATCTGCTGACCTCAGACTGACTCAACAGTAGCCCAAGAACAGATCATAAAACCAGAGCCGGTCCTGACCTCCCTGGGGCCCTGAGCAAAATTCTGCTAAGGGGGCCTCCTACGTGACCCGTGAGCCATGTAAACCATTTGCCATTGGCACACAGTCACACCTGACACCCCAGTGCTCCCACTACAATCCTCCCTCCTTAAAAACAGATTGCTCCATCTGTCGGTCTAAGAATAAGTAGACCTATACAGAACAGAATGAGGTATAAACAAACAATATTTATTGAACAGAATATAACAATACTATTATTAATTGTATCAGCTGCATCAGGCCCATTCAAACTGGCTCCCCCAGATTTCCTTTTATACATTTCAAATATAAAATACTATTTATACTATGGATTGGCTGAATACTTGATGGTTATTATTTACTGAGAGAGGTGCATCCATATTGCCCAGTATGCCCAGCTAATCAACATTTTAAATTCAATATTTAAGTCATTGTTTTCCATCTTGCATTAGTCCAGAGTTGTAACTAAACCTGACTGAGAGACTAGATCATCATGTGCTCCTATGAGGAGTGCCATCACGCCCATATATTCTGGACTGGTCCCCACAGAGGTTGCTGCTGGAAATGGCGAGTTTCATTTCGTGCACGCGCATTTGAATGTATCTTCACGCACGACGCGGTTATCTTTTCCGAGCTGCAGTTTATAAACACCGTTGCCCGTTGGCGTTTATCAAATGTAATAAATAGTTGTATTTCACTCTCACTTTAGTCAGGCACGTCACAGAACAACCCTGGAAGTGGCTGGCAAGCAAGCAAGACACAGACAGCCCAAGAGATGCACTGCAAGCTAGGTTAGCAAGACAGACTGACTAGAAAGAGATGCACTGTCCGGCTAGGTTAGCAAGACAGACTGACTAGAGAGAGATGCACTGCCCAGCTAGGTTAGCAAGACAGACTGACTAGAGAGAGATGCACTGCCCAGCTAGGTTAGCAAGACAGACTGACTAGAGAGAGATGCACTGCCCAGCTAGGTTAGCAAGACAGACTGACTAGAGAGAGATGCACTGCCCAGCTAGGTTAGCAAGACAGACTGACTAGAAAGAGATGCACTGTCCGGCTAGGTTAGCAAGACAGACTGACTAGAGAGAGATGCACTGCCCAGCTAGGTTAGCAAGACAGACTGACTAGAGAGAGATGCACTGCCCAGCTAGGTTAGCAAGACAGATTGACTAGAGAGAGATGCACTGCCCAGCTAGGTTAGCAAGACAGACTGACTAGAGATGCACTGCAAGCTAGGTTAGCAAGACAGACTGACTAGAGATGCACTGCAAGCTAGCACATCAACTAAAGTTACTGGCTTATTAGCTGACACCCAACTTGGAGAGGAGAGAACAAGTTTACCTGATTGCTGTTCCCGCAATTCACTCTCATGGTGTTTTTTTTCTCTTTTCGTGACCAGAAGGATAGTTCCGCTTCATCCTCTCATCGAAGTTGTAAACATTGACACCTGCTTTGACACGAGGGGGAGGCGGGGCCTTGCGTAATTTGCAGGGCCCTACACAACTTGCGTAGTGAACGTAGACAATTAAAGGATCACTGTGAGAGAACCAATCTCATCTACAGATGTCCCATGGAAGCACATGGTTTTCTGCATTATATTCTACATAAGTAACGTCTTCCAAATTACTGAACCTATGGTCATACATTACACCTTACACACTTTAATTAAGAAACATGTTCACCAGAAAAAGGAAGGGAAAATCTTTTTACATTACATTACATTACAGTCATTTAGCAGATGCTTTTATCCAAAGCGACTTACAATAAATGCATTCAATATAGGTAGTCAAGAGAACCACTAGAAAATTCACCCGAAATCATAAGTGCATTTCCTTCCTAAACAAGCATCTAAGAGCAGAACCAGTGCTGAGGTAAAAGAGCAATAAGTTAGATACCTACTTTTATTAAAAAAATGAGACAAATAGTCAAGAGCTAAGAGGAAGGGTCAAGGTAGTGTTTCTTGAAGAGGAAGGGTCAGGGTAGTGTTTCTGAAAGAGGAAGGGTCAGGGTAGTATTTCTTGAAGAGGAAGGGTCAGGGTAGTGTTTCTTGAAGAGGAAGGGTCAAGGTAGTGTTTCTTGAAGAGGAAGGGTCAGGGTAGTGTCTCTTGAAGAGGAAGGGCCAGGGTAGTGTTTCTTGAAGAGGAAGGGTCAGGGTAGTGTTTCTAGAAGAGGAAGGGTCAAGGTAGTGTTTCTTGAAGAGGAAGGGTCAGGGTAGTGTTTCTTGAAGAGGAAGGGCCAGGGTAGTGTTTCTAGAAGAGGAAGGGTCAGGGTAGTGTTTCTAGAAGAGGAAGGGTCAGGGTAGTGTTTCTGAAAGAGGAAGGGTCAGGGTAGTGTCTCTTGAAGAGGAAGGGTCAGGGTAGTGTTTCTTGAAGAGGAAGGGTCAGGGTAGTGTTTCTGGAAGAGGAAGGGTCAGGGTAGTGTCTCTTGAAGAGGAAGGGTCAGGGTAGTGTTTCTGGAAGAGGAAGGGTCAGGGTAGTGTCTCTTGAAGAGGAAGGGTCAGGGTAGTGTTTCTGGAAGAGGAAGGGTCAGGGTAGTGTCTCTTGAAGAGGAAGGGTCAGGGTAGTGTTTCTGGAAGAGGAAGGGTCAGGGTAGTGTTTCTTGAAGAGGAAGGGTCAGGGTAGTGTTTCTTGAAGAGGTGGGTTTTCAGCCTGCAGTGAAATATGGGCAGTGACTCTACTGACATCAGTGGGGAGTTCATTCCAGCACTGTGGGGCCAGAACAGTCCCAGGCCGAATCCCAATTCACCCCTTAGCCCTTCCCCTCCGTTTTGCGCGTTCACATGTAGGGGTAGGGTGTCCCGATTCTTGTTGGGATCGAGGGGTAGGGCGAAGTGCTAGGACTACATGGCCCTCGAAACGGAGATTTTTCAGGGGCACACTACAAACTACAAAAGGAATGTGCGTGTGCCTGAGGCTGGGGTATCTGCTGCAATGTAGATATGATCGTGATTCATGACTATTAGAGTTGTGTCATATAACTTGTGTGGCTTGCGCTTAGGACAGAGTGCTGGGGACAAAGCGCGGCGCATTGTTATTGACAAGCTCCTGGAGAACGCTGATATTTTGTGTATACAAGAGACTTTATTAGCTTAAAACAAGAACTTAATTCTGTTAATAATGGTTTCCATGGGGCAGGGGAGTCCACAACAGATCTAAGCACGGGAATAGTGCGTGGCAGAATACCTGGGGGGGGTGGCCATTCTCTGGCATAAGAAATATGATCCACTGATCAGTGTGATTAGGCTAGAGGTGGACTGGTGCATAGCAATTAAATTTGTATATAATAAGAATGTTTTTATAATGTTAAATGTTTACACTCCTTATGAATGTTACCGAAATGAGGATGAATATCTTAACAGGCTCGCTTTTATAAGTTCTTTTATTAAAGAAAATGCATATACATGTATATTTGTTGTGGGTGATATGAACGCTGATATTTCAGATAATAACTCCCTGTTTGGTCAGCACTTAATCCAATTTTGTCAAGATAGCAAGCTGGTTCTTTCCAGCAAAGTGCTGTTGCCAGTAGAAAGTTACACATATATCAGTGAAGCATGGCATACAACATCTTGGCTGGATCACTGTATATGTACAGCCGATGCTCATGATTTTTTAGAGAGTGTTGAGATCTTGTATGGTCTGGCCACAACAGATCACATACCTGTCTCTATGATATTAAATGTTGAGAGTCTACCTGAGTTGACCAGTTATGATAACCATGAACAAAGTTGGAAATTAGATTGGCGGGTTAGAGCCTAAGTAATATTGATATACCACTTGATGCTATTCTGTGTGGCAACATTAACTGTAAGAACCAAAACGACAATTTACAGTTTTATCATACATTATACATAATAATGTATGATAAAACTGTAAATTGTCTAAATGATGGCAGTAAATCGTTCTGCCAAAAAAGGTCTAAACAACATAATCTCAGGCCAGGATGGAATGAATATGTGTCTGAACTCCATTTAGATGCCAAAGAAGCTTTTAAAAACTGGGTTTTATCAGGAAAAGCTAGGCATGGCCCAGAGTGTGAACACAAGAAACATGCAAATGCTAGATTTAAGTATGCTGTACGCTTTATTAAAAGAAATGAGCAGGCCATGAGGGCAAACTCCATGGCCAAAAAGCTTCAGCAGAATAATGTCTATGAATTCTGGAAAGAAGTTAAGGTTATCAGTAACAGTAAAATGCCCTTGCCATCTAGTATTGATGCGGTTACTGGGTCTGAAAATATTGCTGAACTGTGGAGAAAATATTATAGGGATATTTTTAACTGTGTTAAGAGTGATGAATTTAATGTTGGTGATGTTTCTAACAATGATGGTGTGGTTATTAGACCTGATGAAGTGTGCTATGCCATTGAGAAATTGGCAGTGAACAAAGCATGTGGCCTTGACCAAATAACAGCAGAACATCTGAAATATGCTAGCCATAGGATCTCAGTGTTACTTGCTATGTGTTTTTCTGGATTGTTAATGCATGGCATACTACCTGACTCTATTTTGTCTGTCTTATTAGTGCCAGTTGTCAAAGACAAAACCGGTAAAATATCCAGCATAGAAAATTACAGACCAATTGCCCTGGCTAGTATATTATCCAAAGTATTGGAAAGAATTCTCTTGGAAAGGCTTCAAGAATATATAATAACCACTGACAATCAATTTGGTATTAAAAATAAACACGGTACAGATTTGTGTATATATGCGTTGAAGGAAGTTGTTAGTAAGTATAGAAGACATAACACTACAGTATTTATGTGTTTCCTTGATGCGTCCAAAGCATTTGACCGAATTAATCATGGTAAATTGTTTGTTAAACTACAAGAGCGAGGGGTCCCCCCATATTTGACAAGGATCTTGCATTTTTGGTATTCGCATCAAACCATGCAAGCTAGATGGGGTAAGAGTATATCTCGGAGGATCCTTCAGTCCTTCTACTCTGGAGCTGTAGAGAGCATCCTGACAGGAAGCATCACTGCCTGGTTTGGCAGCAGCTCCGCTCAGGACAGGAAGGCTCTGCAGAGAGTAGTGGAACTACACTCCCCACCCTGCAGGACTTGTACACCAGGAGGTGCAGAACCAGAGCCTGCAGGATCATGAAGGATCCTCACCACCCCAACAACGGACTGTTTCAGCTGCTGCGGTCAGGCAAGCGCCTCCGTAGTCACGCTGCCAAAACAGAGAGACTGAGACGGAGTTTCTTTCCTCAGGCCATCAGGACTGTGAACTCTGACCTCACCAGGGCCCCCACCAAGACACACACACTGCCCCTCTTATGCACACACACACACACACTTAGGTAAAGACTACACATCATTTATATTATACATACATACAATTTCTCTTATTTCTATATTGTTAAGTGCTCTTACTGTAGATATTGTATTTCTTTTATATAGAGCTCTTACTCTAATACTGTAAATATTGTGTTGGTTTTCTTTATTGTAAATAGTGTGAACTTGTTGCCCTTTGCACATTTCTGTTGAGCATTGCCACTTTTTCATTTCACTGCACACCCCGTGTATGTATGTGACGAATAAACCTCTTGAACTCTTGAACTTGAACTTGAACTTGATATCTGCACCCTTCCTAGTGACCAATGGGGTCCGACAAGGTGGAATACTGTCACCCGTTCTCTTCAATCTTTATATGGATCATCTTTCTAAAAAGTTAAAAGAGTGTAAGACTGGATGTATAGTGGGGAATCATCTTATTAACCATCTGGTGTACGCTGATGACTTAGTCGTCCTTTCTCCTTATAGTGCTGGCTTACAGCAACTGCTCAGAGTCTGCTCAAGTTATGGTGTGCAGTATGACATCAAATTTAACTCTAAAAAGAGTGTTGTCATGATTGCTAAAACCAAGGAGGATCAGAAGCAAAATTTTCCCTCATTCTCTATGGCAGACCAAGCGCTAAATGTGGTGAACAAAGTAAGATATTTGGGTCATATCATCAGGAATGATTTATGTGATGACGACGATGTGCAGCGCCAGTGTTGCAAACTGTATGCACAAGCCAATATGTTGGCACGCAAATTACAGATGAACAGATGTCATCATCTGAACAGAACAGTGTACAGATGATGTTAAAACAGCTCTTTTTAAAGCCTACTGTACTCCACTCCATACAGCTCACCTGTGGTGCAGTTATAGTAAAGCAAAAATGAAAAAGCTTCAGGTGGCATTTAATGATGCATTCAGAATCTTGCTTAAGCTCCCAAGATGGACAAGTGGAAGTGATATGTTTGTGACTAGTAATGTTCCCACCTTTTATGCTGTGCTGAGGAATTTCATGTACAAATTTATGTGTCGGCTAATTGATTCAAATAATGTAATCATAATGGCTTTAACTGAGCCTACACAAAGTGACACAAGGTATTCCTCTTGTTTTTGGATCTGTGTTTTAATCACTATGGACTTGTGAACTGCCATGATCTCGTACATATTTCTGTATTGTTTGTCCTCGTATTGTACTTTATTCTTTTTCTTTTTCTCTACTGATATGGACCTATGTGTCTGAAAATAAAGTTAAATAATAAAAACCGAGGGCTAGGAGAAATCTCCCAGAATGACCTGCGAATCAACTGGAAGATCATGGCGAACGCTACACTACCATCAAAGTGAACCACAGATGTAGTATTTTCTTCGTTAATAAAGATTTAAAAAATATTGTAACCATCGTATTATCTTAGTTTAATGTCGTTTCAATGTATTATAGACCTTTTCTTTATAACAAGCATAACAAAAAATCGCTAGTATGCCGATGTCTCTACCTCGCTAGTTAACGTTACAACATTGTTTTTAGGCTGATTTGTGCATGACAGTCCTGCATTTTGACATATTTCCATGTCGCATTTCCCCCTTTGATGGTATATGACGAAATATAACTAAAGTCCAGCAGCGAAGTTGCTGCACTTGTTCCGGCTCCTCTAATACCAGTGCAGACTGGCAGGGTAACGGTAGGAGCACGGCTTGCTAGCTACAGAGCACCGCTAACGCTATTCTGTCATGAAGTGGCCTGGTAATGAAGCAGTGGTCTTTTTTATTTGATGACTGTGGTGGACTGGGGGGAGGGAGGGTGGTAGGTTCGGCTGGTCTCAGCGGCTGCGGCCAATTAAAGCTGATTGCAGCCGGGCCTTTTTAACCTGCGTGTGGATGTGGGTGAGGGACGCGCCAGTGTGAGTGGCTGGTGGCGTGGATGCGGGAGCCGGCAGCGATCGGGAGGATCGAGGGCCGGCGGAGGAGCGGAGAGCGAGCCAGCAGCAGCCGCGTCTGAGCGAGGGTCTGCGGCTGGAGTGCCGGGACGGAGGCGAGGGCGCGAGCTGGAGAGGACGGAGTGGGAGAGCATGCGTCTCCCTCCGCGGCGACAACCGACGGAGGTCTCCGGGGGTGCAGTCGGGAGCCGCCTGCAAGAGCGGGTGACAGTCGGGGGTGGGGCGGGATGCCCCTGGAAGCCTGGCAGGCTGGCCGGCTTTGGGGTTCCGCGGCTGACCCGCCGGGGAGGACTGAGGTGCGTCGGCGGAGGGAGACGGCGCAATCAACTGCCGTCAACACCGGGCCGGGTTTATGATTGTTGGTGAATAAAACGGCCCTGCTGGCCAACTAACGCCGGGGACACACTGGACGCGGAACGGCGACGAAAGGCGCCGAATGCCGACGAATGCCGACGAAAATTCTTTCCGCGCCCATGTTAACCAATGTGGCCGTGCACACCGGACGCGGAAGGGTGCCGAATGGCCGCAGCCTGCAAGTCTAAGATTTTCTCGATTCGTGAGCGAATGTGTCAAGCTGGGCAGGAAGTCAGACACAGGAACGGCATAGAGCATCCGGTCAATTTCCAAAATATAACAAATTTCAAAATAAAAAACACCCTGATTGATGGTATTTCTGAGTTGTGTCTAAACTTTTATGTCTGTGTCTAAACAGAGAGAGAGAGAGAGAGAGAGAGAGAGAGAGAGAGAGAGAGAGAGAGAGAGAGAGAGAGAGAGAGAGAGAGAGAGAGAGAGAGAGAGAGAGAGAGAGAGAGAGAGAGAGAAAAAAAACCCTACATTGAGAAAACCAGCGGAGATCGGCGCCGTTCGGTGCCGGTGTGAACAACCAAACTCCTTCTTGCTCATTCGGCGCCGATCGCGGCGCTTCCTCTTCTTTCCGCGTCCAGTGTGTCCCCGGCGTAACCCTCCTCATGCCTTGTGTCTCTGTCTGTCACGGACCCCGGTAATGTGGCACCTTGCCACAATGACTTGTTTGATCGATTGGTAGCGTGAAACGTATAAGTTGTGAACGAATCGCGAGCGTCCATGCTTTTCTATCTCCATCAGATGAATGGCAAATGTCACTGTTATGTGTGTAATGTCCGATAACAAACTCATCGCGTC
This sequence comes from Hoplostethus atlanticus, assembly GCA_034670405.1. Taxonomy (NCBI): domain Eukaryota; kingdom Metazoa; phylum Chordata; class Actinopteri; order Trachichthyiformes; family Trachichthyidae; genus Hoplostethus; species Hoplostethus atlanticus. Next base: position 391,073 of record JAXDDX010000235.1, read on the forward strand.
TGTTTACGTAAACGTCATCGATGACGTATAAGGGTCTTGAAGGGTTGTCCCATTTCATAGGGGGAGATTTCACCCACTACCCCTTGTGACTCTGTTCCGAGTGGCAAATCAAAAAGCGAGGGGCACTCGAAAACGAGTCGTAGGGGTGAAAATGAGAAATGGGATTCGGCCCCAGTCAGCTGATGGTGAAGCTAAAGAACCAAGCTCCCATCAGCACTGCTTCAAAACACAACAGAATAAAACTAATTATGAGTCAAAAGATCGATTTGTCGATCTTGGAGAAATGAATCAAAAATTTAAAGGAGAGTAATTTTTTATAGTATCTTCACTCTGTCAGAGATACGAAGCAGAGACAGATCCTGACCAGATCCGCACCAGGTCCAGGCTCAGTGACCAACTGGCTGTAGAAAGAGGAAGATCCAAACAGACATAGCTGCCCAGAGAGGAGAGTCTGTGGTCACTGCTCGGCAGGGGAGGTAGAAACAGAGATGCACTTCCTCCTCCACTGTGAGAAGTTCTCCTCAATAAGAGATGTCTACTATGGGGAAATATCCAAGACAGTATCAAACTTCCCAGCGTTAACCAGAGGAGAAACTACCAGTCCTCCTGGGTGGAGGACAGCAGCTCCTCTGGCAGATCAATATGGATCTGAGGGAATCACAATGACTACAATGAGTAGTAGTAGTAGTACTGAACTGTATCAGCATGAAATAACAACTGGATATATGACACCTGGGCAAACCTGTTTCTATGTTTTAAATATATTTCTTATACCTGAATAGACAGACAAAAGAGAGAGGGGAAGGTAGGGGAGGAAAGAAAGGAAAGAAGAATGAAAAGAGGAGGGAAGGAATGATATTTAATATTCATGAACCTTTATTGGGTCATTGCATCATCACTTCCATATATGGTCAGCAGGGAAATACAGACAAAAATCAATGTTTTAAAAAAGTCCATAAGCTTCATATACAAAAACTATATTTATTTTAGCTATATCATCTTATGATCATATAATCATATCATATGTTCCAATTTATATGTGGGTATATGTTTTTTTACATTTTTTATTTTCATACTTTTTTAGATATATCATATTTTATACATTGTTTTCTCATTTTCTTCCATATGTTTTTCTACTTTTCTATATATTATTTTTATGAAATAAACTCCTTCATATTTCAATTCTTAAATCAAGCAACAATATGAAAATATTTTCAAAATACTTCCTGACAGTTTACCCATAACTTTCCCCCAGAAAAAGTAGCACTGACAAAAAATAAAATATAAAATGATCTCCTTGTGCAGATCTCCTTGTCCCTTTAGAAAGAAAAAAAAAAACAATTCCCACCAAACCCCAAAAATTATAAAATTCCCAAACTTGAAAAACCTCAATGCTTTTAATTTTAATAATTAAAATTTGAAGTGAAAATGTTCTTTAAAGCTGTTTTTGGCACAAATGTCCCATAATAATGTGGTGTTGTCATGGAAACAGTAAAAAATTATGACGCATTATGGTTACCATGGTGATGTGTCTGTCTACTGGGATTATGGGTAACAAATATATTGCTACCATAGAAACCACATCTCAAGGTCTTTTTCTAGCCAGAATCTCTTCTTGCTTGTTGACTCACTTCCTTGTTCCCTTTGGGAATTTACAAATTTACAAATTGGCGTCAAAATATTCTGGAATAATTTAAAACATTTTAAAAAGCATGTTACTGAAATTAGGAGAATAAAATCGACCAATCAGAGGCCAGGAAGGAGAAAGAGGCTTTCTTCCTTTCTTTCCTTCCATCTTTCCTTCCTTTTGTCTGTTGATCCTTCACTCTGTCCTTTGCTTCTTCTTTCCTTCCTTCTCTCCTTCCTTAATTTTTTCCTTCCCTTCTTTTTTAAGTTTCTTCCCCCCTTCCTTCTTTCTTTCCCTCATCCCTCCTTCTTTACTCCTTCCCTCTTTTCTTTAGTTTCTTCATATTTCCTTCTCTCCTTTTCTTCCTTCCTTTTGTTATTTTTTCTTTCTTTCCCTCCTTTCTTTCTTTTTCATCTTTCCTTCCTACCGTCCTCAATTTTTCCTTATTTTCTCTTTCTTTCCCCCTTTCCTTCCTGCCTTCCTTCCTTCCCTCCGTCTAAGGAAAAAAGGAAGTAAGGAGGGAAGGAAACAACAAATGAAAAGAGAAAAGAACACCCCAAAACAACAATGACATCATCACTTCGTGCGGCAACGGTAGCAGCAAACATGGCAGCGCCCCACTTCCTCCCCACCATCCTCTTTGACCATATAAGGCGGCGGTGGCGCGGAGCTCTGCTGCTGAGCGTGGCCGTTGGCTTCGTCGAGGTTTGCCCCGGCCCCTCCTCCTCCACCATAGATGCCCAGCGCCGTCGGGTTGCCAATCACCATGGCGCCATTGCCGCCGGTAACCGGCCCGCCATCAGCACGGAGCTTGGCCCGCGGGATGACCACGTGATCGTAAGGGTTGTCCAATGAGACGCTGATACCGGATGACATGGCGCCGCCCTGCGATTTGCTGGTGGGAAGGAGTGTGGGGTTTATCGTCCAGCTGTCAACCAAAGGAGGAGGGGGGAGGAGTCGGTGGTTAGCGCCTTCATACACCGGGAAAGAGATCTGCAGAGGAAGAGAGATAGAGGAGGTGAATGATAGGGTACTAGGGTGCTAGGGTACTAGGAAGGGTACTAAATAATGTACTAGGTAGGGTGTGTTATGGAAAATAATAATGTATGTTCTTATAACGTAAGGCCGAATCCCATTTCTCATTTTCACGCCTACGACTCGTTTTCGAGTGCCCCTCGCTTTTTGATTTGCCACTCGGAACAGAGTCATAAGGGGTAGTGGTTGAAATCTCCCCCTATGAAATGGGACAACCCTTCAAGACCCTGATACGTCATCGATGACGTTTACGTGAACTGACACAACGAGTTTGTTATCGGACATTACACACATAACAGTGACATTTGCCATTCATCTGATGGAGATAGAAAAGCATGGACGCTCGCGATCAAACAAGTCATCAAATAAAAAAGACCACTGCTTCATTACCGGGCCACTTCTTGACAGAATAGCGTTAGCGGTGCTCTGTAGCTAGCAAGCCGTGCTGCTACCGTTACCCTGCCAGTCTGCACTGATATTAGAGGAGCTGTAACAAGTGCAGCAACTTCGCTGCTGGACTTTAGTTATATTTCGGCGTCATATGCCATCAAAGGGGGGAAATGCGACATGGAAATATGTCAAAATGCGGGACTGTCATGCACAAATCAGCCTAAAAACAATGTTGTAACGTTAACTAGTGAGGTAGAGCATCGGCATACTAGTGATTTTTAAAGAAAAGGTCTATAATACATTGAAACGACAGATAATACCACGGTTAGAATATTTTTAAAATCTTTATTAACGAAGAAAATACTACATCTGTGGTTCACTTTGATGGTAGTGTAGCGTTCGCCATGATCTTCCAGTTGATTCGCAGGTAATTCTGGGAGATTTCTCCTAACCCTCGGTTTGTAGTGTGCCCCTGAAAAACCTCCGTTTGGAGGGCCATGTAGCCCTAGCACTTCGCCCTACCACTCGATCCCAAGAGAATTGGGACACCCCTACCCCTACACGTGAATGCGCAAAACGGAGGGGAAGGGCTAAGGGGTGAATTGGGATTCTGCCTAAGTGTGGTTATAATATAATGTAATGTTGAATTACTTTCAAATAACTATCGATTTTAGTGATTGGTTGATATTTTTTGATGCTGCAGTTTGGAGGGTAAACAGATTCTGAGGATTTATATAGAAACCAGTTATAAGAGATGAAATTTGTTTGGAGGAAGAGCTGATTGGTGGATTGGATTGATACCAAATTGAAGGGCGGATCCCGACGATTCAGAAAAGGTCAAAGGTTACTACACAGTTTTTGCATCAATATTACTATAAAATAGTTTGCTATTATAATAATTTTTAATATGTGAGAGAAAATATTAGGAATTAGATTGAATAAAATAATGATATTTTGAATATTATTTAATTTCATATTTTGCAGGTTTGACTGTATGGACTGTAAATAACCAATATAAACGTATTTGTTTAAATTGGTTATGTTATTTTCTAAAATGGTATATTTTATATTTTATAAAGTTACATGAATACTTAGCTTACTTACCAACCCTAAACCTTAAAAATAAAAAACTTTATATAAATATTTATAAAAAATAGTTATGATATAAATAAATATATAATAAAATATGTTTAAAAAAGATACTTATTATAATTTATAAAATATTTATTAATTCACAGCATTTAAATTTCCCCAAATTTGTTTCCCCATTTAGTACCAGGAAACTGTCACGTAAAAATATTAACTACAATTTTTTTTTACCTTTTTTGGATGAGCAATTTTTTAATACCCAATTTAATCTTTTTTTACAGTATTTTAATATCTCAAAAATTTAAATCTACCAGGTAACTTTCAATTTACCTTATGTGGAAGAGCATTTAGTCGAAGAAATCATTAAATAAATAATATTTTTTATATTATATTTTCTTACAGTATTTTATAACCCCAGATTTGAAAGTTACCTGGAAATTAACAAATTTACTACTAGAAATCCAAAATTTCTTACCTCAGTTACTTCTTTTTTTCCTTTGAATAATCCTTAAAAAAGAAAAATAAAGGGATTTTTTCGCAGCTTCTGGAATGTTCCAAGTTTTCCCCCTAGTTCCTTTCTTTCCTCCACTCAATGTGGAAAGTTTGCCCGGCAGAAGAAGGGGAGAAAAGATAAAGAAAAAGACGGGAAATAAAGTAGTAAAAATGGCTTTTCAGTCGTTTTTGTTTTTTCCGGGATGTTCTTCTCCTTGTGTGTGTCTCTCTCTCTCTCTCTCTTTTATTTTTTTCCCTGTTTGGGTTAAGCTCACTCGACCGCCGCGCCCAAACCTGTTCTACCGGCTTGGTGCTCTCGCTTTCTCTCTCTCTCTCTCTCCATTCATTCTCTATGTCGTTCAACTATTCTCTCTCTCCCCATTAAAACAAGAGCTCACTCTACCATTCTCTCTCTCTCCATTCATTCCCTATGTCGCTGTACCACTCTCGCTCCCTAGTCTTTCTATGACTCTCTCTCCATTAAAACAAAAGTTTGCTTGACCATTCTCTTTCTCTCTCCATTCATTCTCGCTGTTCATTCATTTTCTCCCTCCTATCTGACTCTTTCTCGCTATTAAAACTAAGGCTCTCTCTACCATACACACACAAAAATCTTGGTTCTTCAGTGGCTCTCAAAAACCACCAATGCCCCTACATGGTTCCTGGCTGGTTCTTGCTATAAAATGTATTTTTTCTGCTGTTGTTTTTATTGTAAAGTGTCTTTGGGTACTGTGAAACGTGTTATATAAATGCAAATATATTATTATTTTATTATTTTTAGGTGTGTGCGCAAGCAGTGGCAGCAACTTGAAATTTGTCCATTGGATCTCGCAGAGAAACCAAAGAAGAACCATTAGGACAGATCGTATAAGCAAATGACTCTTACCGGTGTACTTAGCATTATTTAGCTTACGGTCATTTTGTAGCCAGCAGGGCTAGCGAACTTTCTTATGTAACTTGCCTAGAGGTTGACCCTAACTAAATTAACCCTAACTAGGTTGACCCTAACTAGGTTGAACTTAACTAGGTTGACCCCAACTAGGTGAATCCCAGGTTTCAAACCAACTGTAGCATATCTTTAGCTTTCTGTGTACAGACTATATTTATATACTACCTGTCACAGCAGAAATACTTCATTAGTTAACTAGTTAGTGCTATGTTATTGTGTAACCTAACACTAGCAGTAATGCTGAATTCAGGAAGCTGTACTGCCATAATTAGTCTGAGAGAGCTTTCATATGGAGACCAAACAGTCTCTCATATATCTCTCACATGTCTAAAACTGTATTTCTAAGGTTGAATCTATATTTTTACACCTTTAAACTCTTAAACTTTTATTTTCAACTCTGCACATCTAAACCGGAAGTCTTATTCTAGGTTATTCTGGTCCGCTTAATGCATCTGATGCAACCTTATGCAACCTTCAGACTTCTGACACAAGTCTGAAGGTTAACCACCGGTGGGGTCTTTGCGCTCGGACCCAGGCTAAAACAGAGAGAGATGTTATGATTCATTGTAAAACGAAAAGAAATAAGTAAAATTGTAATTGTGATAAATGTGTTTTGTGCAAACACGTAGAAGCTATTCTAATAATTCTGCAGTAATTATTAAAACAACTTTGTGCCAAGGTATATACATAAGGCGAAAGAACAATCTGATCAAATGTTAATCAACCAAATAATATATGATCGGGGAAATAAAGTTGTGAGTGATATCAGAGTCTGAGGCGCGTCCAGGGTACATTGCTCGGGTCTTGGACCATACAAACTACCTGGCTGATGAATGAATGAATGAGACGTATTCTAAATAACATCAGTGTCAACGGTGTTGATTAACATCAACCCCTGGGGTAAGTTGCTTGGGACATAAGTGCCGTACAAACTACCTGGCTGATGTTACTAGGAATTGCGTGATTGAATGAACAAACGTGTAAAGCTTTGACAGACTCATGCAAAACCTTTTGCAACTGACATGGGGTGAGTCCGTTCCATGAGGGCAATAACTCTGCCCTTAGGTGTGACATTCCTGCCAATGTAAATGCCACATACTGTGTAAATAGTGCAACAATACCGAACAGGAATGTTAAATGCTTGTCTCCGGTTCGGACCCCTGACTGTAGTCCATCTGTTAACCTGGTCTCACCGATTCCCATCATCACAAACTTTAGGCCTAAGAAATGTGTCCCTGTTAACACAACTAGAGCCAATAGTAGTAACTTGACCCATATTACCTACAGTCGTAAGCAGTCTGTGCCACCCATCACTCCAGCTAAATTTGCTCTATTGCTAGGTCTCTGTCAAACAAAACCTTCATCCTGAATGATTTGATCACATCCCATAATTTGGCTGAGACCTGGCTAAAGACTGGGGACTGCTGCCATTTAGTCGAACTCTGCCTTCCCGACTACAGTTATTTGAACTCCCCTAGGTGCACTGGCTGTGGCCTACAGCAACCAATCTAACTGTAAACACATCGCTGTTGATAACTTTCAGAGCTTTGAGAAGCTCATGTTCAAAGTCAACTGTCAAAACCCAGTCTGCTGTATTTCAATCTACCGCCCCCCCCAAACCAAATAATAGCTTTTTAGCAGAATTTTCAGAATTACTATCCTCCACTGTCCTCAATCACGATAGAATAATTATTGTAGGTGACTTTAATATCCACATCGATGACCCATCTATTATTATTATTATTATTACAGTCATTTAGCAGACGCTTTTATCCAAAGCGACTTACAATAAGTGCATTCAACATAGGTAGGCAAGAAAACTACTAGTCACCAGAAATCGTAAGTGCATTTCCTTCCTAAACAAGCAACTAAGAGCATAACTAGTGTTAAGGTAAGAGTGCAATAAGTTAGCAACCTACTATATCTTAAACAAATGAGACAAATAAGAGAATCAAATAAACAAGAGCTAAGACAACTAAGTGTATCAAATGAACAAGAGCCAATAAACAAGAGCTCAGACACATAATTGACGACAAATAGGCAAGGCTAAGAGGAAGAGTCAGGGTAGTGTTTCCTGAAGAGGTGGGTTTTCAGCCTGCAGCGAAAGATGGGCAGCGACTCTGCTGTCCTGACATCAGTGGGGAGTTCATTCCACCACTGCGGGGCCAGGACAGAGAAGAGCCGTGACCGTGTAGATCGGCCGCAGGGCCTCTGAGCGACGGGGCAACCAGTCGCCTCGAGGCAGCAGAGCGAAGTGGTCGGGCGGGCGTGTAAGGCTTGACCATAGCCTGGAGGTAAGAAGGAGCTGTTCCTTTCACTGCCCTATAGGCTAGCACCAGGGTCTTGAACTGGATGCGAGCCGCTACAGGGAGCCAGTGTAGAGAACGGAGAAGGGTAGTTGTATGGGAGAACTTGGGGCGGTTGAACACCAGACGAGCTGCAGCTTTCTGAACAAGCTCCAGAGGTCTGATGGCAAACGCCGGGGCACCAGCAAGGAGGGAGTTGCAGTAGTCCAGGCGGGAGATGACAAGAGCCTGGATGAGCACCTGCGCTGCCTTGTCAGTGAGGAAGGGGCGAATCCTCCTGATGTTGTAGAGGAGGAATCTGCAGGAGCGCGTCACTGATGCGATGTTTGCCGAGAACGACAGTCGGTCGTCCAGGGTCACACCCAGATTCCTCGCAGTCCGAGTTGACGTCACCACAGCATTATCAATGGTGATGGCCAGGTCTCGGTGCGGACAGCCCTTCCCCGGGAGGAACATCAGCTCAGTTTTGTCCAGGTTGAGCTTCAGGTGGTGCATCGACATCCACTCCGAGATGTCTGCCAGGCACGCAGCAATGCGTGCCTCCACTTGTGTGTCAGAGGGGGGAAATGAACCATTATGCCAGAGAATTCCTAAACATTACTGATTCATTCAATCTGGTGCAGCATGTCTCTGGTTCGACTCATAACCGAAGCCACACCCATGACCTTGTACGTATTTACCCTAGGCCTGACTTTATTGTTACTAACCTTGTCTCTGACCATAAATGTGTTCTATTTGACTCCTGCATCCAGGCAACTTCTCCAACTCAGAAGCGAACAGTATGTTCCCGCATTTTTAATAACCAATCTGCTCTAAAGTTCTCATCTATCTTCACTGATTTATATAATAGCACAATTCAACCCTCTGGCATTAATGATCTGGTCAATAATTTCAATAACCAGTGTTCCTTGGCGATAGATGCCACTGCACCTATTACGACCAGGTCAGTGGCAGCCACCAAATCATCCCCGTGAATAAATGATGCTATCCGTAGCTTTAAGCAAGAATGCAGGAGAGCTGAGCGCAGATGGAAAAATACAAAACTGAATGTGCATTTTCTACATATGAAAGAACTTCTGACTTCTGACTCAATCAGAAAATCAAGGATGCAAGAACAGCTTACTTCTCAGACTTACCACTAATAAACACAATCTCCGAGCTCTGTTCAGCACAATCAACCAGCCTGTACAACCTGCTCCCGCTGCTCTGCCACCTCAACTGAAGACTGAAATATATTTATCATTTTTTGTCAACAAAATCAACAGAACCAGATCCAACATCGTGTCCCGTCCTCCCCGTCTGATTTATCTAGTAGGGTTTTAAATTGACTAACCCAATTTGCGCCCATTACCATGCACAACAGCAGAGGATTTGTTTCTGTTTGCTGCAGTTGTCAATAGATATAATAGCCAGGAAATGAAAGATGTTTAGACAAGATCTATCCCTCTATCAGCCCTTTTCACTGTTTTTTTTGGTCATTTTTCTGTTGTTTTTGTCAGTTGGCTGTTTTCGTCCATTTAAAGTGCATTTTTGTGTCTTAGAGGTCCTTCAGATCCAGTCAGAATGTCCCCCTCTCTCTTTATTCCTGTTCATATAAAGCTTGCTCGCCCAAGTTGTTTTACCAGCCTGCCGCTCCCCCTCCCTCTCTCCATTGAGGATCTTTGTCTCTCGCCCCAAATTGGTTTGATGGAAACAGAAACCAGAAACAGGCAGGAAGTTTTCTGCTGGAAGTGAAATCAACAATTCCAATTCCTGCCTGTTTCTGGTTTGTTTCTGTTTCTAGGGTGTTTTTAGTTGGTTGCTACGGTGAACGTGGCAGTTGCTATTGTGTAGTAGGTAGTTGATAGGGTGTAGTAGGTGGTTGCTAGGGTATACTAGGTAGTTTCTACAGTATTTCTTGGTGGTTGCTAGGGTGTTAGTAGGTTGGGGCCTCACCTAAACCCATTGGAAGGGGAGGGAGGAACTTGTTCTTTAAAAAAAAAAAAAGAGTATTTATTTATATGAAATTAAAATTATTAAAATTATTGATTACATATGAATTACAATACTTACATTATAATAAAGGCAGCAGAGAAAATTCAGGACTTTGAGTTTCTCTTTATTTTAAAAGATCCAACAAAGGCAAAAACAATGTCCATTTCAGTTTTTCGTAACTTTTTTTGTTATAAAAAACAAAAAACGTAGAATTAAAAAAAAAAAGTAAATTCAATTACGAAAAAGTTCCAGTGGCCACCGTTTACAAAAAAAAAAAGACTCCGGATGATTGGTTGTCCAATTAGCGCTAAAGAAGGCTAAGGAAAGATGTTTCAAATATAATTTTTTATTAATTCCCAATATGGAATATCGCTATAATTTAGATTAAGTCTGGATGTTGTGATTTTTTGGAAACATTTTTAACCCTTGCGGCACCAAATTTCATAGAAAAGACTTCGAAAGCATCTGTTTTTTTCTTGTCTTCTTCCTCTCATCCTTTGTTTCTTGTCCATCACGCCATCACTCCGACAGCCAGAGTTTGAATGTGCGGTCGTACGAACATGTGGCGATCAGCTTCCCGTCCGGTGACACGTCGACGCCCATCACCTGACCAGGTGAAGAAAATTAAATAAATCATATTGGACTGATTTCATTTTAATGAATAATAAAAATAATAAAATGAAAAATAATATAGAATAATTTAAAAGGACATTAATAACGTTAATGAAATCTATTGAATGATATAACTATAATAAATTAAATATAATATATACATATAAACTCTTTAAAATAAAATTTAAATATAAAATAATAATAATACATTTTTAAAAAGTTAAAAGTTAAAGACAAAATCCACAAAAATTCAACCAATCAGACGCCCCTGTCCCGACCTTGCCCTCGTGGCCTGCTAGTGTCTTGAGTGGCGACCAGCCCGGGTGGCTCCACACCTTCGCCGTGTTGTCGTACGCCCCCGTCAACAGGAAGTGTCCGTCAGTGGCTACAGGAGGCAGGAAATGGAGAGAGGGAGAATAAGGAAAACATTGCTGCCAATGCTAACTTTAACATTGCTACAACACTTAGCATTACTAGCTAGAAATATTAACACTCCTAACATGTTTAACAGCGCTAACATTTCTATTGTTGCTAACATTGCTAACAATGTTAATAACAACTATTAGTATTATTAGCTAGTGTTGCGAGCTTGGCTAACGTACGCTGGAAGCGGACGGCTGACACCAGGTTCTGGTGGGCGGGGACTGTGTAGATGCACTTCCTGTTCCTCAGGTCCCACACCTTGCAGGTGTTGTCGCCACTTCCTGTCGCTGCATGGAAGCTGAAACAACAAACACAATTAGGAGGCGGGTTAATTAGCTAGACTGGCCAGGGGCCTGTTCCAAGAAGCAGGTTCAGCAAACTCTGAGTCTAACCCTGCACTCTGAGTTGATTCATTCTGAGATGGTCAATTCTGAGTTTTCGGTTCCAGAACGGCTGATTTGAATTAGTTCAATCAATTTTGAGTATGTTCACCTTGAGTTAAGCGCGTGCGCGACGACAATAAAAAGCCATCATCAATGGAGGTCCGATACTACGATTCACCATGGCAACCAGCAAGCAGAAGGGTCGTAAAGGAGAGGGAATTGGCGTGGGAGAGAATCGCTGCCCGAGTCAATGCGTACGTTTGAATGCAGCAGTGTATTCATTTAACATTTAACCACACTTTCTTATAATATTACCTACATGTGAGAAAGTGGTGGAATGGTATTGGAAAAAAAATATTTTGCAATCCCACGGGCGCAAAGCGCACTTGGCAGCAGCTGAAAATGAAATATAAAAACATTACATTCATTTAGCAGAGGCTTTTATCCAAAGCGACTTACAAAGGTGATAGTTAACACTATGTGAGGATCGAACCCACAACCCTGAGACTGAGAGTCTAATGCTCTACTAACTGAGCTGTCTGGGCCAGACATACTTCAAATGGTGTACTTGGGGTGGCAAATTAGAAAGGCAGATCTAGAAATTTAATTACTCGAACATAAGTTAGAGGTGGGTGCATGGTCACAGGTGAAATGTGTTGTTGGAACAATATAAAAATACTAACTGTTGCTTTTGTATTTGTAGGAAATAAAGAAGACCAAATGAAAGGTGTCTTTATTTGACTGCTCGGGGTGGTGGTAGCTTAATCCGTGAACTGTAAACGGCATATTATATCTCGGACAGCTCTTCCATCCTGGACATAGAACATCTAATTGGGGTCTCAAAATCCTCTCCCGACATAAGGCTATGCGAATTACTTCCGCTTGAATATCGATCGGGTTACCGAGGAAAGGACACGCCATGTCCGACAGCTGCTTAAGGTTCAGCAGAGGGAGGAGACAGGGAGAAAGTCAGGGTTTGTTCAAGAAAACCTGCCAGCGAGCAGGTTAGGTTCACAGAGTCAGTTACCATGGTAACTGAATCAGAGTTTGAGTTACCTCTCTTTCTGGAACGGAAAACCCAGAGTTTCCCTCATCTCAGGGTTAACAAACTCAGAGTTTTCACTAAACCCGCTTCTTGGAACAGGCCCCTGCTCATTGAGCTAGATGAGAATCTCATTAGCAAGTTAATTAGCCTTCTGTCTTTTCTCACTACTTTGTCATTTTCTGTCATCGTCTTCGTTGAACTTCTTTGTTACTTCAGTCGTTCCTTAGTCAGTCAGTTTTTGTTATTTATTGGCAGTTTTTTTCGTTTTTCAGTCATTCATCTTTGTTTACAATTTCATAATTGTTTTCATCGTTTGTTGATGTTTTCCATCAGTTTGTGGTCATTTTCTTTTGCATTTTCCCACGATTTTGTGATCTTTTCTCATTGTTAACCAGTTAATATGTGGTTAATTGGCTGCTAATTGGCTCCTCCTACCCGTTAGGAGAGAAGTGCACACTGTAGAGCTCTCTCAGGTGTCCTTCCAGGAAGACCACACAGCGTCCCGTCCTCAGGTCCCATACCCGGCCGAATGAGTCCAGGCCTCTGATTGGACGGGGAAGGGAAAGGGGAATGGGGGTGGGGTGGTCAGAGAGAGGAGATTGGTTGGTTAGTTCATTGGGGACAGTGAGAACAGTGTACTACTACTTAGAAATATACTGTACCAATATACTCATGATTCATGTATTGTTTGTTAGAATGCGTTTAATTCATTAGATTTACAAAAAAAAGAAAAACACTAAAAAAACACTAATGGCCCTTTCACACACAAATCCTGGGGTTTACACGGGTTGGACCCATTCAGACCACACTAGTGTCCTGGATTTATCCCAGGTCGTTGACCATTCAGACCCATGTCACCATATTTGCATCTGTATACGTCACTGCTGACGCTTTGGTCCTGGCAGCGAGAATAAGGGTACCATAAATAGTTTATATCTAATTTATTGTAGTATTTTGCTTGCAAGTACTAATGATTACATACTACTACCTAAGAGTACTATGCAGTGTGAACTACTACCTCAGGGTACTACAAAGTATGTACTACTACTTCAGAGTGTGTACCCGGTAACGACCAGTGAGCCGTCAGGATGGAAATGCAGGTCGTGGACGCCCCGGCTGTGGCCTTCCTGGTGGAGGATCTCCTCCTGAGCCTCGAGGTCCCACAGACGCCACGAGTTGTCATAGCTACCGAAGCAGAAAAATTATATACAGTATACAGTCACAATGATTTAAACCATTTTTTAATGCCAATAAATAACAAATTTAACAATTAAAATAAAGATAATATAATTAGATAATTTATGGAAGATAATTTACATAAGTGATGTAAAAGAAAGTTAATATATAATAATAATGAACTTTTTAGGTGGTTCCCAGGAACCAGGATGTAATAAACGTATGGCTATTTTAATAACAATAGTAATAATGATAATTGTAGAAATATTAATATTAATAATATTAACAGAATCCCATGCACAGGTTTTATTACATTATGCAAAAAAGAAAAAGCCAAAATGAAACCATTTGTAATAGCTAGATCCTAAAAAGCGAAGAATTCTGCACACTTTCACGCAACTAGAGCTCGCTGAATGCTTCCTGTTCCGGTATTGGTCGCGTCAGGAAAAATAAACGCATCTATATATATATATCATCACCAGATTTCTCATGCATCATTTCAAAATTCACCAAAAATAAACCGTTTGTGCTAGCAAGATTCTGTAAAAAACAAAAAACAAAAAAAAACAAAACAGGAAATTCTGCACTCTTTAGTGCAACTGGGGAACTCTGAATGCTTCTGCTGCAATCTGTTGACGTCACAACAATTCCTTGAATTTCAACACGGGGCGGGAGTATGGGAGTTTGCATGCACACACAGAGAGCGAGAGACAAGAGGAGTCAAAAGAGAAGAAAGAAAAACAAATGCAATATGGCTAAATAGTGCTACACCTTTCAGCAGGTGGTTGCTCCGTTTGCTGAAGATAAATTCAGTGAAGTGAAGTGAAGACGAGTGCAGACTCGGCTCCAAGCTAAGAAATTGTAAATATCTAAATATCTAACTATGTAAAGAATGTGGAGGCCTCATTTTCCCCCCCAACATTTAAGAGACATGTGGGCACTGGGAAAAACCCCCAAAAACATTTAGATTCTGTTGCTTTTTGTAAAATACATTTTCAAAGAAATTCAGTTTTGTTTTTTTCTTTCTTATTTCTGGCATTATAGCGGTTTTATACTACACAAAAGATCTTGTTGAGTGTCACATTTCTTTCCATGCTTGTGCTGATTCCATTGGTATACAGGACTTATACTGCTAATGCTATACTGCAGTGAAAAATGAGCCCACAGTGAGTAAAAAGGTGAAAGGAGCAAAAATCGCCCAGAAATTACTTTGGGTTCACAGGGTTAAACAATCCTATGGATTTTTTCCTATTTAATAAAAGTAACAATAATCATAATGGTAATATTAAAAATAAAAAAAAATACGTTACCAGGTGGTCCCTAGGAACCTTCCAGAAGGATGCCAGGCGAGTCGCGCCACCCGCTCGCCATGACCCTCGATATCGGCTACCGGCTCGTCACTACAGAAACCACAGGACAACCAAATAAGGTACTAGGCGTGCAGGAAGTCCAAATAAGCCCATTTCTGTTTCTTCCTTCCTTCCCTCCTAACGTCCTTTAGATACCTTTCCTTCCCTCCTTCCTCAATGCCGTCCTTCTTCCCTTTCTTCCTAGATTCCTTCCTCAATGCCTTCCTTCTCTTTCCTCCCTCCTCCCCCTTTCCTGCCTTCCTTTCTCCCTTGCTTCCTTCTTTCCTCCCTCCTCCTCCTTCCTTCCTTTCATGATTCTTTCTTCCTTCCCAAATCATTTTCTCCTTCACTTCCTTCCTTCTCCACTCGCCCCCCCTCCTTCCCTCGGCTCCTTTCCTACCTCTCGTCTCCTTTCCTCTCCTCCTCTACTTCCCTAGCTTCATTTCCTACCTCTCCTCCCATCACTCCTCGTCTCCTTCCCTTGTCTCGTCCCCTCCCGTACTCTTCTCATCTCCTTTCCTACCTCTCCAGGCTCCAGAGCTTCACTGAGCCGTCGGCGGCACAGGAGGCCAGGCTGACATCTGATTGGTTGAGGGAGACAGCAGCGCGCGGGTGGAAGACGACTGCGCCTACACTGGTGCTGTGGCCTAGGAGCCAATCAGAGGAGAGGGCCTGGTTAGGGCACTTAAACAGGAAGTTCATTTAGAGGAATACATGAAAAAAGAACATTAATTTAATTTCTATTAACTTTAATTGAACAAACAAGAATAAGTTACTTTGAAATAAAGAAATTGAATTGAGTAAAACAATAAAGGTGAAGAATGGAAGGTAAAGTGAAGAACGTAAGAGGAAGGAAGGAAAGTTGGAGGGATGGAAGGAGACCAAGGCCGAATCCCATTTCTCATTTTCACCCCTACGGCTCGTTTTCGAGGCCCCTCGCCCTTCGGCTTGGCCCTCAGAACAGAGTTACAAGGGGTAGTGGTTGAAATCTCTCCCTATGAAATGGGACAACCCTTCAAGACCCTGATACGTCATCGCCGACGTTTACGTAAACAGACGGGACGAGTTTGTTATCGGAGATTACTATGGCAATAATGGTATTATCACAGTGACATTTGCCATTCATCTGATGGAGATAGAAAAGCATGGACGCTCGCGATTCGTTCACAACTTATACGTTTCACGCTACCAATCGATCAAACAAGTCATCAAATAAAAAAGACCACTGCTTCATTACCAGTCCACTTCATGACAGAATAGCGTTAGCGGTGCTCTGTAGCTAGCAAGCCGTGCTCCTACCGTTACCCTGCCAGTCTGCACTGATATTAGAGGAGCTGGAACAAGTGCAGCAACTTCGCTGCTGGACTTTAGTTATATTTCGGCGTCATATGCCATCAAAGGGGGGAAATGCGACATGGAAATATGTCAAAATGCGGGACTGTCATGCACAAATCAGCCTAAAAACAATGTTGTAACGTTAACTAGCGAGGTAGAGACATCGGCATACTAGCGATTTTTTGTTATGCTTGTTATAAAGAAAAGGTCTATAATACATTGAAACGACATTAAACTAAGATAATACGATGGTTAGAATATTTTTTAAATCTTTATTAACAAAGAAAATACGACATTTGTGGTTCACTTTGATGGTAGTGTAGCGTTCGCCATGATCTTCCAGTTGATTCGCAGGTCATTCTGGGAGATTTCTCCTAACCCTCGGTTTGTAGTGTGCCCCTGAAAAACCTCCGTTTGGAGGCCATGTAGCCCTAGCACTTCGCCCTACCCCTCGATCCCAACAAGAATCGGGACACCCCTACCCCTTCACGTGAACGTGCAAAACGGAGGGGAAGGGCTAAGGGGTGAATTGGGATTCGGCCCAAGTAGGAAGAGGGAACAAAGAAAGGTATGAAGGAGGGAAGGAAGGAAAGAAGGAAGGAAGAAAGAAAGGAGATAAAGAAAGAAAGGGGGAACAAAGGAAGGAAGGAAATTAGGTAATTTAAAACTCATTGAAACCATTTATCTTAACCGAAGAGCCCCATTTTGTGTCGTCTGGCCCCACCCACCACCCTGGGCCCGCCCAGCTCACCTCTTAGCGTGCGGATCAGGCTGCAGTCGGGGACGGACCACAGCTTGCACAGGCCGCTCCTGGAAGGAGAGCTAGTGTTAGCATCTAGCCTGAACTGTTAACATGGAGTAGCATTAGCTGTAGTGCCCTAGCGAAGTATAAACACCACGGTAAACACCATGGAGCCACGGTACGCCCTACCCTCTCGACACTACAGTTCAAACGTTGCCCTATCGGAGCTTTACAACAAGGTACAACATAGTACGGATGCTAAACGCTAAACAAAAAGGGGGCGGGTCTGCTACCAGGAGGCAGTGGCCAGCATCTTTGAGTCAGGGCTGAAGTGGCAGAAGCTGATTGGCCGGTCGTCGCCGATCTGGCTGCAGAAGTTGTTGAGATTCTACCAGAGAAGAAGAAAAAAAACATTTTAACACATTTTTGAAAATATTTAAAAGTACTTAGAAAGATATTTAACCACTTAAGAAGCACCGGGTCAGCCCTGGGACACCAGCTGCATTTTTCACCTACATTGTACAGTGAAATTTTAAATGAAACGGACCATGCAATACACCACATGAAAGCATGAAATCTCACAATTCTAAGTATGTAATGTATCCCCTCTTTTATAACAGGAGTGCTAACAAAACAGGTGATCTCACAATGGAGACTTACATTTTGTTTATCCTAGCAGTCTGAAGACAAAACGAATCAAGGTAAAATTGGTCTCAAAACGATGGTAGGGGTCCAATGGAACTGACTAGTATGAGTTTGTAGTCCCACAAATGTTCCAACATTTTCCCAGAGCTCTGGCGTTTCTCGCTTGCCTGTGGCTTGTGAGTAGTCTTTACTGATGGGAGTGGGGTCTCTTAGTGTAAAATATTATCTTTGGCAAATACTGATCAGAGAATCATGGGGCCGGTCTCATTCTTTTCCAAACGGTCCCTCAGTATATCCAACCTGCACCAGCGATGCTGACGACAAATAAACATGGTCTATGTAGCTTCGATCTGGTAAAAAGTCAGCTAAAGGCTAAAGGGAGCCAAGTTTATTGATGACTGACGGGCTTTGTAGCCAATGAAATGACGATTCCAACTATGTGTAGCTTGTTATGGTTCCTTGAAAGGGCTAGCTTTGCAGCTCTGGCGTAACAGAAGTAAACAACTTTAGCTAGTAGCTCAGGACACGTTCGTTACACTAGCGCTGATATTTACGCATATTTATTTATGACATACAATTAAACAAAAAACTCTCCACATTTAAAAAACATTTCATGATTTAATTTAATATGTTTTAACATAATTTAATAATAAAAACAAATATCTTTCTTCACCTGGAGATTCCATGAATACATTTTTGAAATACTTTTATTTCATACTTAATATTTTAATGTTACTCACCCAGATGTTCTTGTTAATTCAGATTGTTTACCATCATACATATTTGAATTATCTTCATATTCATAAAAGGTTCTTAATTATAAAAGTATTCATATTTAGTTATCCTACAACAATGGCATAAAATAATGATCGAATAATGGCATGATCGAATAAAAAGAAAATCTCCATAACATTCATAATTTTAATAACTTCATTTCACTTTTTTTACTGTCATAGTCAATATAATATTAATATTTTCTCCTCATCTGGAGGTCGTTATTTATAGAATTATTTAATTTGCCTATAATAACAAAAATATTTCATATTTTTCAAAGTTTTAGAACTTTGTTTGAAAATATTTACAGTTATACTTAATATTTTAATAATAAAAAATTATCCTCACCCGCAGGTTCTTGTGCAGCTCCTGCTGCCGGACCGTTCTGGTTGCCTCGGCGATCTCCCGCTGGGCACGGGCTGCCTCCAGACGCCTATTCGCTCTGACAGAACAATCACATCGTCAGTCGCTGGGCCACAGCCAGTCAGGTTACTTCCCTCTCTTTTTTTTTGTACCCCAGAATGTGTTGCCAGGTTCAAATCCCGCAAAACTTCAGCCTCACCTGGGCAGGGAGTATCTGGCTAACCAGAGCCTGGCGTCCTTCAGAGACATAGAGCCTTCGTGGTACCACGTCTGCTGGCACTGACGTGTTTGGAACCAACCAATAGTAAGGGAGAACAGAGAACAAGGACAGTTAGCAGCCAAAGACGAAAAAAGTGAGTGATTTTTAGCCAATTTTTTTACATTACACTATTTTATGTAATTTGTGCTAAATCTGTTTTTCAACTGAAAGTTTTACTTTGTTTGAAAAAAAAAAATGTTTTAAAACAAAAATTTAAACTACAATACACAGAATTTTCTGATTATTTGGTGTTATTTTAAAAAACATATTTCAAGTAAAGTTTGCATAATTTTCGCAGTTTTCTGCTAACATGCTGGCTGGCTAGCTAAGTTGCATAGCTAATAGCTATTCATTTTATTTTCATTTTTACAATATTTCATTCATATTTCAACGATTACATAATTTTCTGTCATTATTGTGTCACATTTGTGTAAGTTTTTACTCCATTACATGAGTAATGCAGAGTTTACATTTTAAATGTTATATTTTTACAACGTTCACGTTTTTGTGTAATTTGTCATTTTCCCACAAAATTTCCACAAAAGCAACGACCAGGTAGCTAAAGCATGTAAATAATTTAATGTCATTATAATTTGTACTATTTCCCTGCTACTTCAATTTATTATTATTAAAAATATATATTTTCTTTTTTAAATGTAAATGATTTCCCCTGCCTTATTTTAGTTTCCCCCAATTTTTTGCACAGTAAGTCAGAATTGTTTAATTTACATTTGAAGTTACAAAAAAGAAAAATGATGGAAAATTTCATATTTTTGCAAAAACATTTCCCCCCATATTTTCTCCATGAATCAGATTTGTTTTTATTTGTTAATTTCTACCACTCCCCCCCCCCCCCCCCCCCTTTTTTTTTTTTTACCTCCTCTTGTGATCGCTTTGCTTTTTCCTCATCTTTCTTGGATTTCTTCAGAGCGTCCGGACCGACGATGGAAAGAATACTCCTCAGCCTGAAAGATTAGTAAAAAAAATGACAAAAAAGACCAGAGAAAAATAACAGAAAAGAAAAAAACATACAAAATAAGCTACATTTTTATTTTATTTATTTCCCCCCCATTTCTCCCCAATTTATATGGCCAATTCCCCCTGCCAGAATAAATTAATAAAAAGGAAAAAGTTAAAAAGAATATATTAATTAACTAAGATGAGAATGAATAAATTAAACAAAGAATAAAAAAAAAAAATTAACCCATCATCTAATCACCTCTCTCGCCGGTCAGCGGGCCCCTCCCCAAACACCGTGATTGGCTCCCCCAGGGCGCGGAGGCCAGCCTTCACCTCAGAATCATCGGTGGAGACAGTGATCTGCCGCGCCCGCCGCCGCCGCTCAAACTCAGCCAGTGCCTCCTGCTGGCGCTCGCTGACACGCTCCTCAAGCTCCATGCACTCACCTGGTGGGGTGGGGGGATGGAGAATCCTTTACTTTGCTTTCCAGAATTTCCCCCCGGGGTTCAATAAAGTATCTAGCCGTTTTTCATCTCTTTTTCTGAGGAGCATTCTTAAACCAAGTTCACCAACAGTTTCAGTTCAGTTTAACCAACTGAACGCTAATTGGTCAATACAAGCTACGCAAAATTGTCAAGTCCGCCTACCACCATTTTTACCCGCTTTAAACCAACCAATTTTTTTTATGTTAGCCAAATGAAAAAGCTCATAACAGAAGAACTGTGAGGCCAAAATGCATAAGGCCTCATTTGAAAGGCAACATCTTCTAGTTTCTGAAAATGTGCTCATTTAGTATGTATGGGACTAGAACACAACCTACACTACATTAGCTCAAACATGAAGAAAAAACAATTTTTTTGGTTCTTGTCTTTAATAAGTCATATCACCACATACCTTCGACATTATGTCAACTACACCTGTGTACAATTTTAGATCTCTGGGCCAAACCTTATGGGAGCTAGTGAGTTTTTAGTTTGTGGTGTCACCAAACGTCTCCAAGTGGCCAAATTGTGCCAATGACTTACTCACTTCTGTGCCACTGGAAAACATACTGAAGCATTTTGATGACTATTAAACTTTTTTTCCATCAATCAAAACATTGTGGATCATCATTCTTCTCACAGCAGATATTCATTTGGTGGGTGCTAAGTAAACAATGGACTTCACTCCACAATATTCCCAACTTGGATTACTTTTATGATAAAACATGTTTGATCGATGGACAAGAGGAATATAAATGATCAAGGATTGGTTACACTATCGGACTTCCAGACTGCTTTGAAAGTAGGGAGTCACCATCTGTTTTGTTAGCATAGCCTGTAAATCGGGATAGATTATAACTTAACACTCATTGTGTCCGTAAAATGATTTGAACTATTGAAAACAGGAGAATCTCACCGATCGATACATGTGCTGCATGTCCAGTCTCCGGCACGACAGAGAACATAACGAGATGCACATTGACCGACTTTTTATTTTGTGGCGGATCAACACTATAGCCGTTTAAACTTCCTCCATATTTGCTGACGTTTTGGGGGTCGCCGGGTTTCTAAACTTAATTAGATAACTTAATTTTTCTTTATTTTCCTGGTAATTTTCTGGTGGCGCAAGGCATCACGGGTAATGGAATCCTTTACTTTGTTTTCCATATTTTCTTCATTTTAATTTTTTCCCTTATATTTTACATTACAATTTTTTGTTAATTTTACATGGGATCACAAGGCAATATGGGTAATTGAGTCACATTATCTTGATTTTTCCGTGTTTTCCCCTAATTTTCTATCTATTTTTCCTACTCTTTGCAATTAATTTTCCTCTTTTCCCTGTATTTTCACCTTCATTTTCCTCTTTACTTTTCTCTTTATTTAACCCACCCCCCACTATATTTTCCCTTTATATCCCGCACTTTATTTCCATTACTCCCCTATATGTTTTCTTTATTTCAATTATTCCCCAATATTTTCACTCTCATTATTTCGGTTATTTTCTGTTCCAACCCACCGGAAGAGACGTTGATGTTTCCCGCCTCGATTCCCGCTTTGATGGCATCACTTCCTGTCCCGACCCCTCCGCTTCCAGCCTCCTTGCTGATTCGCTCCCGTTCCTTTTCCTCCAGGCTTCCGTAGAAGACACGACTCTTCTTCACGGCTGGCGCCATGTCCTCCTCGTCCGACATTTTGCTGCTTCTTTTAAATTCGTAGCTGTGGGCGTTGTCGCCAACGTGACTGCTGGGAAAAAAAATAATTTCATATTACAATTAGTATATTACAACCTGTTGAACAATAAATATGATATAGAAATAAAAAAACTAAATGGATAAAAAAATTAGGGAAATATGATGAGTGGGAGTAGTGAAAATTTAAGGAAAAGAGTGAAAACTAAGGAAGGAAAAATAGAGGGAGGTGAAGAGAAAGGCAAAAATAGAAAAAAGGATGGGGAAATGGGAAAAAAACAACAAAATGACAAAAAGAACAGAAAAATGATATTGATATATTTTCATATTTCCTTTTGAAGAATTTAATTTGCTACAATTTCCCGCAGCAAAATTTGTTTCAATTGTATTAAATTAGCAATATTTATTTTAATAGTATTAAAGCAATATTGACATAAATAGATTAGGCGATTATAGATAAATTCGTGCCGTGACTTGGCCGAGAGACATGACAGACTACACGTTGGTCACCGACCAATAATCGCTTGCCGACGTGCGTGATGGCGTCGGAAAGCAGGTGCTAGGCAACAAGAATGTAAACAAACAATGGCGTCCGAAGCGGTATGTATGATACTGGCTGTCTTAAAAAAGCCTAAAAAAAACAAAAAATGACTGTGGACCCGTTCTTGGGTCGCATGAAGAGAACAGTATGGGTTGTCAATCCTTCAAAGAGAACTTGAGGTAAAAAATAAGAATGTTTTAGCCTGTAGTGAAACCTAAATGTAGCTAGCTGGCTAGCCTCCATGGGGGTGTTGTTGCCAGACCTCGACAAACCTTTCCTCTGTTTCATAGTTCCACCTAGCGGCACCAACAACTTCATTCCTCTTTCGCTTCGCCATGTTTGTTTATAGCGCTCCGTGCTCCTATTGGTCAATGTCACGGACGAGACGGAACACGTCGTGGACGGCAAAAAAAATTCTAACATGGTTGACCCAATCCCAATGTCCCCCCTAAGGCCTAAGCCCTGAACCCTCACAGACTTAACTGACGTCACTGGTAAGTGCTTGAGTGCGAGAGGCTGCAAGGGCTCGAAATTGTATGAATAGGAATGGGACAGCACTTTGCGACATATCGCGTTACCTTGACGACACCAATTTTTTTTAATGTACGATTGTGGGTTTGGGACTTTTTATTTTCCGTTTTTTACTTTCTTCACGACCAAGACACTTAAGGGACCGACTGCCCGATCTGAACGTCTTCCAGGCTCTTGCCTTACAGAGTGGACGAGAGTTAATTGTCAATAATCAATTGACTCGTTTTGTCAAAACAGCATCATCAAGCAAAAATTTAAATAAATGGTTGATGAATAAACATTTGTCCTTCCATTTGTTTACCGTTTTTTTTACCGCTTCCGGGCTTCCCCTGGTAACCCCGTATTTATCGTCACAACGCTATGAACTGTGGGTAATTCCGTCAGGCAAAGTCTGCAGGCATTCTGACTTCCGGAAAGTGTGCATAAAGGGCTCAAAAAGTCTGCGAGAGAGCCCTCATGCACTTGATGATTTGACAGTGGGACAGCCCTAAACCCTCGCGGACTTAGCGGGAACGCGCCTCAAAGTCCGTGAGTCCGTGAGTCCGGACATTGGGATTGGGCCCTAGTCTTTCTCTCGGGATGTCGTGAGGCGTCCCAGATGTGGCGTCGGTTGTCATCCACTATGTCACACTACACAAGATAAAACGATCGATTGTTGCACCCTGTCGTTCCCGACACGACCCGACGCCCTACGTCTGCCAAATCGGGCTGATATTGTGTAGTCTGATCCCGACATTACTCTTAAAGTCTATTTTTGTTTTCCAACTACGCGCATAGACACTATTTAAACCGCGCCGACTAGGTTTTTAACCAATATAACAGATGAATTTTGATCAGAAATAGCTAATTAACCTCATCAGCCTGTTGTAGTCCAATAGCAACACCATTGGCTTTCAAACGCCAAAACTATACTTTTTAAGTTTCAGTATTCTATGTGTGTTTATAACCGATTCCAACTAAAAACTCTACAGGAAAAACTGAAACATGCAAACTGCCCATTATTTTCAAGTTCTGTTTAAGTAGGTAGCAGCAGAAACGCTACTGAAGTGGAAGAAGTGTGGACACGAACGCAGGACTCGCACGTAGTACTACTGCTGCTGACGTGACGCAGCCTGTGTAGACTTTACTTAAGCCCTTTAAATTTGAAAACTGTGTTTTTGTGTCGCAGAATCCCCTTTGCTCTGTTCCTTGTACCACGGAGCGACATCGGAGGTCCTTCTTGCCCACCGCCATCAGACTTTACAATTCAATCTAATCAATCCCTCCGCGCGCGCACGCGCACGTGCACGCACACACGCACACACACACACACACACGGGGGTGTCACGCTTTGGTCCTGGTAGCGAGCAGGACCGGAGTATCGGCCAATGTCGACCCCTGTTGCGCGTTTGTATGCAAAACCAGCGGACACTAATGTAAAAGGGGCACGAGGAAATCTGCCGTTGGGCAAGGCAGCATACAACTACCTTATTTCCCAAGGGAGTCTGGTGACACAAAACAGGACTGGACGTCAAATAGAGAGAAAGAGAGAGAGGAGAAAGAGATGAATAGTAATGCGGAAAATGAAGGAAAAGAAAAACGACAACGCGGTTAGCCATTAGACTTAGCCAAAACACGGCGAAACAACGTCAAACCACGTCACACGCCATGCAACCGCACCGTGGCCGGCCACCAAACGTACTCGGCGCAGTTATGAGGGATTATAACGGCATTCAAGTTAAAATTCATTCATTTCCCCCCCGTGTGATACTTACGATAAGCAACGATACGGTAGCGTCAACAAGCGGCGTGAATCGGAAGTACAAATTCGATAACCCCTTCCGGGTTGTAAGTCCCACCTAAACCCGGAACCGTTTAAATAAATAGATTCCGTTTTATGAAACCGACTTTTATGTTATCGCTCAAACCCCCTTTCCCAAACCGGTCCGTCTCCACTATCACTCCAACACCGAGTGTCACTCCGTTTGACGTCACACTCCTAACTAAGGGGATGGTATGAAAGATGGGTAAACTTGGACGCCCTCGCCACTCTCCAGCGGAAACAGGAAACAACTGTCACCATGGCTACAGAGACGCCTTACTCCGCGCTACATAGTCATCTTCTCTCATCTGGTTGAGTTGCTTGAACATCCACAAAACAATGAGCGCGCTTTATGATTCTCACTGTTGAATCACTTGTATTGTAATGTTTCTTGATATTAATAAACATATTAATAGGTTATTACTGTGCATATTTTTTATTCTAGAATGTGTTTCATTGTTTTATTCCCTTCATTATTTTCTAATTATATATACATATTAATTATGTTTCATTTTTCATAAACATTTTCTCGCTTTATTCTTCTTTTTTTTTTTCTTGCAACCATTTTCTCCTCTTCCAGAACCGCACAGGCGCCGTTCGTCCGGTCGCTCCATTACCCAGCATGCCGCGGTGCATCTTACCCCGGAAGTGTTTTGAGTCTGTGGCAGCAGTGGAGTGGAAGGACAACAAGAGAGATCCGGGTATCCGGGGAAATTCCCCCCAAAATTGCCGATGTAAGTAAAATTTCCAAATGTTTCAGCTTCGCCCCGGATTTTTGGAATCTTCGGAGGAATCTTCGAGGAAATTTACATCGTTGACGTCAAAATTCGTTTTTTTCCGTTTTGGATCTTGGCCAAACCCCCGACGCTACCGGCTATACTCCCCTGCTCAACCAATCAGCGTTTGTTCAACGCACATGACCGCAGCTACGCGCGATGTGTTGAGGTTTGGGAGGTGTGCACGTGGACCTGTCTAGATTTAGGAAGGAAGGAAAGGAGGATTGAAGGACTGATTTTGGAAGGGAGGAAAAGATTTAGGAAAGGAAGGATTTATTTATTTCCCCCTCAATTTTCCTTTCCGTTCGTTGACGTAAACATTGTTTTTCTTTATTTTTCTAATTTTCACCCTAGCTTTCCCGAAAACTCCAGAGGACGGAAATAAAGGAAGAAAGAGCAAGGAAAAAAACGGGGGGAAAGAGGAAAAATGCTCCGAAGGAAACCGACGCGTCTGGAACTCAAAATGGATGACACAGAGGAGTTTGAAAGTGTGAAAAAAGAACTGGAGGTTATGAAATATTAATGATCATAGTTATCAAAGTGAAGTATTAAAATAACTTTACTTAACTTAAGAATACATGAAATAATTCCAATTCATAAAATGTATTAGAACATGATGGAACAGTTTATTTAAAAATAAAAGGAAAATTATGTAAACATTTAAAATATTTAGACTTCATTGTAGAAACGTAATTTCCTAACTCTTTTACGCTAAGATTAAGATTTTAAACTAGTCATAGAAATAAAGTATAAATATATTTCTCTGTTTTCCTTCTAGACCAGGAAGCGGCAGCGCGAGGAGGCAGAGCCCGGTGCGGTGGCAGGGGGTGGGGCCTCGGCCATCAGCTGTGACATTGTGGCCGCTGGGGGAGGGGCCTGTTCCTCTGGCACGGAACTCATCAATGAGCGAATTGGCTACAAGCCCCACCCCAAACCGGCGACGCTCCCCACCTTATTTGGCAACTTGCAGTTTTGAAATAAAAAAAGTATTAAATAAAAATTAGAAAAATCTGATAGCTACTTTTTTGTTTTCTTAGTAAAATTCACATTATAAAATGTATGTAAATATTTTTTTATGAATAATAAACAAATTAAACTCAAGTTTGTAGTCATTTGAAGGAAAGGATAGCTCTGCTCTATGCTTTTAGAATAGCCGTTTTAAACCTTTTAACTACCAGTGATTGTTTTTATTTTATTTCTTCTTTATTTCTTTTATTTCTATGTCTATTTTTAGCTTGTTTGTAGTTCCTTCGCTGATTTTCAGGAACTAACCCTTTTCTATTTTTTTTTAAATAGGCTGTGCTAATCTCCGAGAGCACAGTTTATCTCCACGAAGAACTGCAGTCCTTATCTCATATATATTACTGTACTAGAGCAGTAAAGATATAACTGGATTAGAGCAGTAAAGATGTATTACTGGACTAGAGCAGTGAAGATGTATTACTGGACTAGAGCAGTGAAGATTTAACAACTAGAGCAGTGAAGACGTATTACTGGACTAGAGCAGTGAAGATGTATTACTGGACTAGAGCAGTGAAGATTTAACAACTAGAGCAGTGAAGACGTATTACTGGACTAGAGCAGTGAAGATTTAACAAGTAGAGCAGTGAAGACGTATTACTGGACTAGAGCAGTGAAGATGTATTACTGGACTAGAGCAGTGAAGATTTAACAACTAGAGCAGTGAAGACGTATTATTGGACTAGAGCAGTGAAGATGTATTACTGGACTAGAGCAGTGAAGATTTAACAACTAGAGCAGTGAAGACGTATTACTGGACTAGAGCAGTGAAGACGCCTCCCTTCTCTGGACGACTTTCACAAACATACAAAAAATCACAGCGATTGAAATTAAGCTCAACTGGCTAGAAGCAAATGTAGAAGTTAACGGTTGCAGTGGGAATGATACCACTTTACCATGGATTCAAAGCAATGTACAACAGCAGAATGCTAACACACGGCTAACTAATAGATAGATGGATACTTTATTGATCCCCGGCCAACAAGACTACTATGACAGGGGGGCCGTCAGCCAGGGAATAAAACTGATTAATGCTCTCGGTGCTGAGCCCAAGAATAAATCTTTCACCTGGGAAATGGATAGACAAGGGATGCTGAGTGCTCAACACCGGGTGGCCTGCACCACCATCCAGAGGGCCTCCTCAACTCTGCATCGAGCAGGAAACAGCCATGGACAGGTCTCCCCATCCAGGCCACCCTCCTCCCCGGTCACCCTCTCCCCTTCCTCAGACCCCCTCTCCAGTGGCGGCTGGCCAATAGAGGGCGCCAGGGCGCCGCCCCACCACTCCCCACATCCTAGACTTCATTGAATAAGACTTTAAAAATGACTTTCTTCTTTTTTTTTTTAAATGAGCGACGTAAATATTATATAGTTAGTGAGTAGAATGTATAATCTGCAATAAAATGTAGATTAAAATTGTTCTATGTTGTCTAAAGTTACTGCTAGGTCACGTATTTCCGGCCTGGGGCGCAAAACTCTTTGCCCATTGACTCTCGTTATAAATTGTACATGCGCAGTTCGCTCCTCTCAATACAAGAGATAGGAGCTTTCCTGCGCCCCACCAACGAACTGCGCATGTACAAACAGCATTTATCTGAATGCTGCTGATTTACACACCACCAACCACTGGGTGGCAGCAGAGAGCGAGTGGCTCGTGGTACATCTGACATAAAATGCGCCAGAATGAGACAATATACTCGGTCGTTTTCAAGGAGCTGGTTTAGTAGGAAGGCTTGGCTAACTGTATGTAGTGACACCAATGCTTTATTTTGCTTTCCCTGCATCCTTTTTCAAACGACAGGTCTCAGACCAGCATGGATTCAGACAGGTTTGAATGATTTAAACCACATATCAGAAAAATCTAAAGCAAATGTTTGGGAAAGTAAACATAGCTGCTCAGCTTGATGAAGGCTACAGGACAGGGATCCGTAAGCATAATGAAGAGGTTGACAAAAACAGGCACATCCTGTCTAAAATAATAAACTGTCAAGTTCTGTGGTGCCATAGAGTCATTGAGAAATCTGCATCTCTCAAGGAGAGAAGGGCAAAATTTATGTACAAAAAGTTGAAGCCACAAGGTGGCAAAGTCATATTTCTTTGAGCCAGTTCACTCAGCGTTTTGATGGCACTGGGTATTTCAAATGTAATACCATATTCATTTATTTTTTTCTTAAATGTTATTTTCTATTAGGTCTTACTGTGTTCATAATTTTCTGCCATTGTCTCAGGGTTTTGTGTTGTCAGATTTCTGTTGCACTTATCGAGGCACTTTTCGGTTACTTTAGTCTTTCACCATTACATATTGTAGTATAAAAGATCATTATTATGAAGAATTTGTACTAATTGAAGTACCTTAACTTACCTTAAGCACGTTTCATTACAACAAATGTTCCTTCAGCTCAGCAAATACAAATAAAGGCCTTTTCATTTATTTAAATACACTGATGATACCTTAGTACATGTTTGTTTGATTTTTGGTATAGCGCCCCCTGGAGAAAAATGCACCAGCCACCACTGCCCCTCTCCCCATCCAGGCCACCCTCCTCCCCGGTCACCCTCTCCCCTTCCTCACACTCCAGCAGCACTTATTATAACAATATACAGGCCTCCTAGGCAAATATCACTATTCCTCCCAGAATCCTCAGAGCTGACCTCTCTTATTACCACCAGATATCAGAGGGGAGAAGTTCAAACAGGGAGTTTCCAGGGTGAGAAGGGTCAGCCATGATCCTTCCAGCCCGCTTCCTGATCCTAGAGACGTACAGGACCTGAAGCGACGGCAGGTCACAGATGATCACCTTCTCTGCTGAGCAGATGATGCGCTGCAGTCTGGCTTTTTCCCTGGCAGTGGCACCAGCAACCCAGACGGTGATCGATGCGGTGAGGATGGACTCAATGATGGCCGTCTAGAACTGGACCATCATTATCTGCGGCAGGTTAAACTTCTTCAGCTGCCACAGGAAGTACATCCTCTACTGGGCCTTCCTGGTGATGGAGCTGATGTTCTGCACCTACCTGAGGTCCTGGGTTATGGTGGTGTCCAGGAATCTGAATGACTCCAGAGTGCTGACAGGAGGAGGGCTGGTATGATGGTGTTGAACGCAGAGCTGAAGTCCACAAATAGCATCCTGGCATAGTTGCCAAGGGAGTCCAGGTGCTGGAGGATGAAGTGGAGGGCCATGTTGACTGCATCATCTACAGATCTGTTGGCTCTGTAGGCGAACTGCAGCGGGTCCAGGAGGGGGTCTGTGATGGATTTGAGGTGTGAAAATACAAGGCACTCAAAGGTCTTTGTCACTGCAATTAAGGTTGCATTTAGTTTGGCTATCTTTTATTACCTTCCATCTAATTGTTCAACTTCTACCTATATGTCTTTACCTACCTTTTTATCTATTTACCTACCATCTATCTATTTTCCTACCTAATACGTTTGGTTCCTGCCTACTTGCCTCGGTTGTGGCTTGTTCTGGGGCGGAACTAATAACTAGCATAACTGAGTTTTTAAAACATATCAGCCGCTGAAGCAGAGGGAGCATGGCTTGAGATGTCCTCTGCTCAAGTTGAATTAATTACATATTAAGAACTAAAATAATTATTAAATAAGAAAATAGAAGAAAGAAGATTACCATAAGGAAGAATTAATGAAGATTTATCCCCCTTTTGCATTAAGCAGCCAACGAGGCACGTTTGAGCTTTCTGTTCAGTTTTCTGCTAACCTAGCCAGCTAGCTTAGCCAGCTAGTCTGTTATTTTAAATGGCTTGCTAGCCACGATGTTATGATGCTGTTATTACATAATATGACTGTATTTTCGTGTGTTACGTAATATTTTGGCTATGTTTGTAAGATAAATTGATGTGGGCATGTAATGTACAAGATGTCACGATTAAGTTTGTGTTTTATGTTAAGCTAAGTATGTAAGTATAAGCTAGCAAAGTGTGGCTATGTGCTATATGTGGGTTGTAGCTACAACTAAGAATGCTAATGTTTGTATTAATGACATTACATGCACTCATTTTATTGTACCTTTTATTTTATTCTCTTTTTATCTTTAGTTCTCACGGGTTGGTGAGATTCCTTGAATTAAACCACCTTGTATTTAACATGACCTCGTGCTTCATGTTGTTCGCTGGAGGGGAGCTTCTGTCTTCATGACCACAGAGGTCAGGGCAACAGGCCTGTGATCCATGGCTTTTTGGGGATGATGGTGGATTCCTTGAAGCATGCAGGAACTCTGCATACTGCCAGTGAATGGTTGAAGATGTCTGTGAGGACTGGAGACAGCTGATACACACAGTGCTTCAGTGGCCCTGTTTAGACTATGCATTAAGATCCGAATTGGGCTATCCGATATCAAGTTCACACCTGACAACAAGTACTGGTGTAAACGCACCCAAATCGCATTTAATATCGCATCGCTCAGACCACATTCGGAGGTGGTCTAGAACCGATATGACCACATCCTCTTAGCAGTGTGCACGCAATGCATTCTGGGTCGCATTGAAGGACCGCCTACTCAACTGATGTCCTCTGTTTAAGCGGCAGCACTGTCAAAATTGGCCAAAATTACAATTATCGATTATTCCTTTTAAAAAAAACACAGCGCATTACGTCCATAAGAGGGCAAACCAATACAACAAGAGACATGACTACTGGTATAGGGATATTTATTATGTCTTTTAAAAGATCGACATACATACACATTACAAAATAAACTAATAAAATAATGTCCTATACCATAAAACGTCATTTAAAGACCGTAGACCTGTCTGTCTGTCTCTCTCTCTCCCCCTCTCCCTCTCTCCCCCTCTCTCCCTCTCTCAAGGCCCAGCTGCTTTGCGGGATTCTGTCTCTTGAGTAGTGGGGTGTTGTTTGTAGTAGGTGATCTCCTGTAAGCCCTTCCAGACTGCCGAGGAGTCGTTGGCAGAGAAGTGATGTTTCAGCTTCTCTGAGTACAGGCGCTTGGCCTCCTTTATCGCCTTGCCAAACGAGTACTTGGCCAGCTTAAACCTGTCCCTATCACCACTCTTGTAGGCCTTCTCCTTTTCCAAACCTAGCTGTTTGAGTCTAGCAGAGAACCAGGGGTTGTCATTGTCTGTCCTGGCCCCACAGTGGTGGAATGAACTCCCCACTGATGTCAGGACAGTAGAGTCACTGCCCATCTTTCACCAGGCTGAAAACCCACCTCTTCAAGAAACACTACCCTGACCCTTCCTCTTCAAGAAACACTACCCTGACCCTGACCCTTCCTCTTCAAGAAACACTACCCTGACCCTTCCTCTTCAAGAGACACTACCCTGACCCTTCCTCTTATCACCTGCCTATTTGTCTGAGCTCTTGTTTATTTGATTCACTTATTTGTCTCATTTGTTTAATAAAAGTAGGTATCTAACTTATTGCACTTTTACCTCAGCACTGGTTCTGCTCTTAGTTGCTTGTTTAGGAAGGAAATGCACTTACGATTTCTGGTGACTAGTAGTTCTCTTGCCTACCTATGTTGAATGCACTTATTGTAAGTTGCTTTGGTTAAAAGCGTCTGCTAAATGACTGTAATGTAATGTAATGTAATGTTACTCAGCGTGGTGCGTGGTGCGTGTTGGTATGCAGCAGTCCTCACAGAAGCTTATGTAAGACGTCACAGCATCTGTGTAATCATCCAGACTGTCGGAGGTAGTCCTGAAAACATCCCAGTCAGTACAGTCTAGGCAATCACGCAGCTCCTCTACAGCTTCACTGCTCCACTTATTTGATCTCTTCACTACAGGTTTGGAGAGTTTGAGTTTCTGCCTGTATGCGGGGATCAGATGGATCAGTGAGTGGTCAGTGTCGTAGGCGCTGTTAACTGTAGTGTAACAGTGGTCCAAGGTGTCTCTGGTCAGGCATTTGATGAACTGTTTATATTTGGGAAGTTCATGGGTTAAATTACATTTGTTGAAATCACCCAGAACGATGACCAATGAGTCCGGGTTCACTCTCTCCACACCCAGTATTTGGTCGGCGAGTTGCCGCTGAGCCTCCTGCACCTCGGCTTGCAGGGGTGTGTAAACACCGACCGAAGGATGTGAATTCCCAAGGGGAATAGAACAGCTTGCAGACAATGAATAAAGTTTCTAGATCTGGGGATTTTATGACTGAGTGATTTTAACATTCACATTAATAATAATGCCGACTCTAAGGCCATGGAATTCATGAACCTACTGGAAAGCCTAGAACTTATTCAACATGTCATAAGCATTGTAGTATCTTGGATTTGATGTCACTGGGGTTAACTATTAATAAGGTTTCATGGTCCCATATCCCTGTCTGATCATTTTTGTCTGTTTTTTGACTGTCTTTCGACTGCCAGAAACACAAATGGGCAGGTGGTTCATTTGATCCATGTAATCTGAGTTGCTCATTAGATCAAATGGTTAATGCCTTCAATAACAACCTGATTAGCACCCTGAACAAAGTTGCCCCACTCAAGTTAAAAAAGAAATCATGTGACAAAACTGCATGAGCTAAAGAGAAGTGTAGAGCAGCTGAAAGGAGATGGAGGAAAACTGGACTGCAAGTTCATCGGATCCAAGCTTCTTACAGAGGATGGTAGTAACTCTACAATATTGTTTTGTACTATTAACCGACTGCTGAACCCGGGTCCAGTGATTAACACATTTATTTGATAACCAAATCACAACCATTAAAACTGGTATTGCTACAGTTGCTGGCAACCACTGCATGCAACCATGTAAAAGGCGAGCAACCATGAATAAATGTAATCTAATATAATCTCCACTGCAGAGTTTAGTAAAAATGTAGCTGAGAAAAAATCTTCCACTTGCTGTCTTGACCCGATCCCTTTCAAGAGTGTCTTTAATAGGACCTCAAGCACTGTCTTACAAATTATTAACACATCTCTTGAGACTGGTGTTGGAAACCTAGACTGGGGTTTCAGACAGACCCATATCCAACCTTACCTTTTTAGGCAAGATACTAGAAAAAGTTGCAATATTCCAGAGCAGTTCCAGTCAGGTTTCAGAGCCAATCACAGCACAGAGACTGCTCTCACTAAGATAGTTAGTGATCTTAGACTTCGCACTGATGCCAATAAAGTTTCAATTCTGGTTCTTCTAGATTTAAGTGCAGCATTTGACACAATCAACCACAAAATTCTCATTGATCGTCTTGAGAACTGGGTTGGTGTCTGAATGTGCTCTTAACTGGTTCTGAGCTTTTATTACAGGGAGGAATGTTTCATTAGTCTTGGAGATCATGTATCAGATAAATATGACATGTCCTTTGGTGTTGCACAAGGGAGCTGCCTTGCTCCATTGCTGTTCTCACTATACATGCTTCCTTTGGGTGACATCAGAGAGCACAATGTTAGCATCAATAGCTACGTGGACGACACACACAATTATACATTTCCATTGAGCCGCGACGGAAATGGTTTAAATCCCTGACTACCTGTCTGTCTGTGATCAATAAATGGATGAGTAATCATTTTTTAAAACTAAATGAGAATAAGACAGATACTTTATTAGTTGGTCCCAAAGCCAAAAGGGATGAGCTCTTTACAAAACTGGGAAGTTTGTCTGCCTTGGTCAAACCAGAAGTAACAAGCCTGGGTGTTAGGTCTGTTTATTCTTAGACTCTGATTTCATTTTCAAATCACACATAAACAAGGTTACTAAAACGTGTTTTGTTCACCTCAGAAATATTGCAAAGGTACAGCCATTCCTAACACAACAAGATGCTGAAAAGCCAATTCATGCCTTCATTTCAAGTAGATTGGACGACTGCAATGCCCTTTTTTTTTTTACTGGCCTTCCTAAAAAGTCAATTGAGAGGCTACAACTTAACCAGAACTCTGCAGCTAGACCGCTAACAAGAACAAAACAGAGAGAACACATCACTCCATACTAGCCACACTGCACTGGCTCCCTGTTCCCTCCAGAATTAACTTTAAAGTCTTTCTACTATATAAAGCACTAAATGGTTTAGGACTGGCCTACATTGCAGATCCCGTTTTATGTTCCCGCACGTGTCCTCAGGTCGTCTAATGCTCCCAAACCTCCCAAAAGAAAATGGAGGCAGCTTTCTTTAACTATGCAAATAAATCCACCTTACCAAGGGGTATTAGAGAGGCTCTGTGGGCAGTTTTAAACGACTGCTTAAAACACATCTGTTCAAGCAAGCTTTTAATTAGCACTTTTTACACTTTCAACATTTGACTGACATGTTTTTTTTTCTATTTGCACTTGACTTTTATTTTCCTGTCTTGCCTTTAATTATTTTAAATTTTAATTTCTTTTAATGTAAAGCACTTTGCGCTGCATGTTTTTGTATGAAAGGTGCTATACAAATTAAGTTTATTTGAAGAAAAGTGAAAAAAATATGGCTTGGTGGGTCTAAAAAGCAAAGAAAGTCATATTTAAATAATTACTTAAGAATAAAAAGATTGGTTAGTTTCTGAACTAAACTGGTTAATTAAAAACATTTAAAAATTAAAATTAATAAATATTCACTAATTCTGTCTTGTTTAAAGATATACAATTCAGGGCTTCTGTATTTTAATATATAATTTTCTCAAATGATAAAACTGCTAAAATGACAAATATAGTTTAAATTCTAGTTTTCATTAATATGTTCTGGAAAAATGTTAATTTTCTCAAAGTGGCAAAATGTTTAAGTTTTTTTTTTTCATATGTTGTGAAAAACGTTTCCTGAAATTAAAAAAATGGAAAAATCATTTCTCTTATTTCATCAATCCAATCTTATTTAAAAAAACAAACAATCATTTATTTATAAAAAATAAAATTGATAAAATAATTAAAATATAATTTGGATGATTTAAATGGCAAATTGTTTTTCATTCAAATTTTCTCAAATTAAGTCATAAAATAAAATGTATTAAAAAAAAATCAAAAGAAGCAAAGTTTCCCGAAAACTTCAGACAACAGAAATATTTGTCCACATAATGTTTTATTTTAATAATGCTACTTTTTATTTTTTTTTTTTTTAATAAAAAGCATAAACAGACAATTAGTGTTTGGGGGCAAGATAATAAAATAACAATACAAATTGTAAAAATTGAAATAAAAGGAAAAAGCAACACAATAATAACATCTTACAAGTATTTACATTCAGTAGGGGGTGCTGTGAACTTCAGGAAGTGAACGAAAAAAATTTGCCGCTGCCCTCTTCTTGGAATCCTGTAAGTGGTGTTGACCAATCATATTAGTTTTTTTTTTAAACATTTATTTTTATTCATGAATTTGATGTTTAATGCATCGAAAAAAATATATTTAAAAAATAGTTGCTGAGGACCAGTAGGGCATAAAATGTGTTTCATAAGTGCTGCATATACATAAAAATATGTATATTTATTGGTTATATGCCTAAGTGGAATTTTTTGTTGTTTTGGACCAATCATTTTTCTATTTTGTTTCATAGAAAAAAAAGTCTCTTCTTGTTATAAGGGCTCCCACTCTAAGTCAAATGTAAAACTCCCCTTACTTTCCATGACTAAAAAGTTGAATTTCCATTAACATCTATAACATGACATCCAAAAAATAATTTCAAACACTTTGACACTGAGGACTCTGGTCCTCGATAGCCAGTCCTGCAGTCCAACCTTCCACCGCCACCAACTGATATCACTTAACACCTTACCTTAGGTGAGTTATTTAAGGTGGTGTGTGCATGCTGGAACAAATACCTGCACTGCCACCCTCAAGGATCAGTCTGCAGATGTCAAGAGTCCAAGACCCCTGCTTAGGGTAGACAGAAAAGACTTCTGACTCCCGGCTGCACTGGGCAGCAATGATGTGATTGGCACTTGGGTCATGGCAGATGAGGTTCTAGTGTTTCACACTCTTTGAAACATACTAACTATACTGTGGCTGTAAAAGGGCTCCCTCCCATATTTGGTAGATCTGTAGCTGTAGCACAAACTTTATATTTAGGGTGTCTGTCGTCTACTCGTGACACCGAGTCCTTGTAAATATCATCTTGTAACCAAAGCTCCTGAAATTTACATTTCCCTGGCATGTTTGCAGACTTTGCCTCCGGTTTTAAGCAATCTGACAGCCAGTTGAGTTGCTGAGTGGATAGCTAGAGTGGGAGCAGACAATGAGGCGAAACAGGCGCCTAAATGACTTGTGTAACCATAACTGCCAAAGCAATAGGCACTCAATCAGTGTGGAACAACCCGAAGAGGAGCAAAACTACAAAAAATATTGGTTTGTTTGTGGTGAATAAACTTTTTTTTAAACTTTAAAAAAAAAAATGAGACCCACAAAATTCCCTGACTTTCCATGCCTTTCCCCAAGAATTTCTTAAATTAAAAATTTTCTAAATCCCATGACTTTGCAGAAATTCCATGACCCTTGGGAACCCTGTGTTATTCTTTGTGTTTTCTGTTTTACTGCCCAGCAACGAGATGCCGAAAAACTACGACTGGTCAAAAAACACTTTCTGGGCTGTTATTCTTGATTGACAGGCTCTTAAAAACTCAAAATTAAAATTCTGAAGATTCACCCACGTGGAAAGTAACAATTCAGACTTTTTATTTTTAGTTTAAAATAAAAAAATAAAAAAAATAAAAGGCAAAGGAATTACGAAGAAAAAAAATAAGTTGGAAAATTCTGTATAAAAAAGCGCTAGCTTAACTTTTAAAACATATAAAGAAACATACTTAAGAATAAAACAAAAAAAACAGTTTATGGTTTATTTTTCAAATTAGTGTTAATTTGACTTGGTAACAACTGAAAGGAAGAGCTGATTGGTATTTGAGAGACATTTACCATGTCGGTTATTTTAGTGTTATGAAAAGAAAAAAAGACCAAAACTTCCCCTTCCGCCTTTTTAGCATGTTTGTTAGCATCTTTTCATGGGACTAGACACTGCATCCATGCTAACCTCTTAGCATTTTTAGCATGCACTAACTACACCCACTTTGTGATGTTCCCGAGAGACGAGCAAGCTCTTTGACACTGTTACCATGTTTTAGCCTGGTTTTAGAAGCTAAAAAGTCACTCCATCCATGCAAACCTCTCAGCATTGTTCGAACCTCCTAACCACGGCCACTTCTTGTAGAGAACTGTTCTGACAAAAGGAGACAACCTCCGTTCACCACTGAAAAACTATTAAGGGCATGTTACTAGCACATTTTAGCATGTTGTTAACATGATTTTAGAAGCCAAAACCGCTTGTTCTTAGCATTGTTAGCATGCACTAAGCACACTGTTGAAACAGACAAAGAGAAACTTGCTCTTTGACACCCTGACCTTCAAAAAAGTGTTAGCATGTTTTTAGCATATTTTATTTTTTCTTTTAGATGCTAATAAAGCATTCTAGAATAATAATAACATCTTATGAGCATGAGCATTCACTAACCAGCTGTTATGAAGAAAAATGATTCAGGAAATGCTCTAAATGTGTTAACAAATTTCAGCTTCTAAAACACATGCTAAACCCTGCTATCCTTTTAGTGTTGTTAGTGCCTGCTAGCCTGTGTTCCTGTGGAAAACCATGAGAAAATATACTCCACCTTCCTGTTTGAAACCTTGAGAAAGTCATATTTTTAGTATCGTTCAGCTTCTTTTTTTAAACATCTTAGGCATTACCTGCAACATTTAACACATTTTACACTCCTTAGACTAGCTTTGCTAGCATCTGCTAATCAATCATCATCACTTCCTGTCAAAAACAAAGAAAAAGTGAAAGAGAGCACTTCCTGCTTGACACGTGGCTGTAGTGGAATTCTCCTTTAGCACGTTTTTCTAATCTTACCAAACAAGAAAACCCCTGCTAACCTTATTAGAACCCACTAGCCACGCCCACTTCCTGTTGAAAATGACAAGGGAGGGAAAAAAAGGAAAGGATGCCTTGGCCTTCAATAAAATGCTCTTCTAGCGTTTGATGAGTTTTGAGATGCTAAAAAAAATAAATAAATCACGCCACACCTACCTCCTGCCAAAAACCCAGAAAGAAAATGACAGAAAATGTGCCTCAAGGCAGTCGGAAAAAAACAAACAAAATTTAAAAAAAATAAAAATCTTCAGAGACTATTAATCGCATTTTACGAATTGCTAGTCTGCTATCTAGCTAGCCTGTTCCTATTTCTAGTTGATGGTGGCGAGGTTGCGTTGCAGTGCTGCAGACAAATATCAAAAAACAGAACACCAAAAAAAGAACGTATAAACTTCAAAACTACAAAAATAACTAAAAATCGCCATTAAAAGACAACTTCTACCTATGTTTATTTGTTTGTTTTTCCATAATTGTCCTGTTATTTTTGTAGTCTTTTGTTATTTTCTTGTTGTTTTTGTAGTTTTAAAGTCAGTTTTGTCAATTTCTGGTCATTTTCTGGGATTTTTTGTTGTGTTTTGTCCACAGAAAAAGATGACAGAAAAACAACCAGAAAATGACAAAACACCAAAAAACATGAGAAAAATGAGCAACCAGTCGCTACTTCTTCTTGATGGCAGAGAGGTCGCGCTGCAGCTCTGCGAACTTGGGCCGTTCTTCGGGGTTATACTGCCAGCAACGACGCATCACAGCATAGACGTCGTCGGGGCAACGCTGAGGACATGACATCCTGTAGCCTGGAGAGTGTGTGGGGGTATTTAGGAGGAAAGGGGATGGAGTCAAGGAACAAAAGGGGGACAGAAGAGAAGAACAACAAGGTTTGAGCAGAAAACTTCAAATAAACATCAAAAAACAAAAGAAATTGATACATAAACAAACAAAAAAATAGGAAAATAAAATAAAAAAAAACCACGACAGGACAGAGGGACAACAACAGGAAACTACAAAATACTGAAAGAAAAACCACAAAACAGAGAACATAGAAAATGACTAAGACGTTTAAGTGGACGGACAAGCCCCCACCCACCTACCTTTCTCCACCTGCTCTCGGGCTTGCTGATTGGTCATTCCTGGGTAAGGACACACCCCTAGGCTGAAGGTTTCCCACAGCAGGATCCCGTAGCTCCACACGTCACTCTCTGAGCTGTATCGGCCTGGAAAGACGAGCATTATGATTTTTAATCGTTTATAGGAGCAAGATATGAAGGTGGGGTTTGGGCAGGGTTTTTCCTGCATAACTAATTTCTTGGCGGCCGCCAGAATGGAAACATTATGATTTGGTGCTGTAAAACGTGATTTCGAACTGTTTTCAATGAGATTTTCCCATATTATAATGTTGGTTACTATACTTCAACCAGCAGGACCGCAGTCATCAGCAGGTTTAAACTCTTGCTATGCAGAAGTCAAGTAAACGCAACAACCCTTCATAAACATATAGTTAAAATCAACAAAACACAAATAGCATGCAGTCAAAATTATTAGGAGAACCCTGTTTTATGCCTTTAATAGATTTTTTTTTTTTAAATATATATTGTCAACCTGCTAAATATTTTCCTATAAAAGCCTAAATATGATCACTTAAGTCACTTAACAAGGCCAAATAACAAGGGTCCATGTTCGTGGTCTAGAGGATTGATCGCATTCGCTGGCCCGCACAAGAACCACCAATTTTTGGAAAATAATTATTTTTACAAAGAGAAAATATATTTTTTTAAAAAGAGGGAAAGATGGAGTGGGGCGGGGCTTACCGTAGTTGAGCGCCTCGGGCGCCGTCCACTTGATGGGGATCTGCTTGAGGCCGGAGGACGAGTAGACCCCGTCGTCTTCCTGCCGACTCATACCGAAGTCGCTGATCTTGAGGACGCTGCCGTCGCCAACCAGGCAGTTCCTCGCCGCCAGGTCGCTGAGGAAGGGTTGATGGGAGAAGGAGCAGAGAAAAAGACAAAATGGTGAAAATTTTGTTTTTCTACTCCTTTTACTTTTTTCAAAAAAATTTATTCCTGATTTTGGGTAATTTCTTTTTATTATGTAGTTTTTTTATTTGATTATTTATTTAAACTTAAGATTTTGACGATGTTTTTGTTTACGTTTTATCTCTTTTTCATTATTTTCTTTTTTTCCAACATTTTTGAGTTTTTGTTCCAACCAGGGAGGGATGACAGAGGAAGATTGGCTACTGACTAGTTGCATGGTGCTACAGGTATTGTTTACCCACGGTCTCAGCTAACCACCATAAACAAGCCGACTGTGTCCCCGGGAGAGAGGCTGGTTATCCCGGAGGAGCCGTGGGTTCAGAGTGGGGGTGAAACAACGGGAAAAGAAAAGGAGGTACAAATCATATATTCCTACCATCATAATGGGCAATGTGAGATCACTGGCGAACAAAATGGATGAGGTTTTGACACTGACGAGGAGTCAGAGGGAGTATCGGGAGTGTAGTATCATGTGCTTTACCGAGACATGGCTGAACGACCATACCCCCCTACCCCCGAGTCGGGAGTCAAACGTGACCATCGACGGCTTTCAGACTGTGCAGGTGGATCGGAAACAACGGGAGAACGGTAAGCGGAAAGGAGGGCTTGCCTTGCTCGTAAATAAAAGATGGTGTAACCCAAAACACATTACTGTTAAGGAACAACTCTGTAGCCCGGACACTGAACTGATAGCGGTTAGCCTGCGGCCATACTACCTGCCACGGGAATTCTGACATGCCATTGTTTTGGGCGTCTACATCCTGCCCTCTGCTGATGCATGATCCGCCTGTCATCCTTTCAGTCACAGATCCAAACAGAACATCCAAATGCTTTCATAGCGACATCTGGTGACTTCAACCATGCGTCTCTCTCATCCACACTACCCACCTTCACACAAGGGAGAATAAAACTCTGGACTAACTGTGGACAATGGAGGACGAGGAGGCCCTAAAGGACTGTTTCGAGACATCTGTCTGGGAGGAGGTCTGACTCCTTTGGAGAGGATATAGATTACAGGCTTATTGGTTACATTAACTTCTGTCAGGATAATGTTGCACCAACCAGGAAAGTACGCTGCTTTCCTAACAACAAACCCTGGATCACCAGGGACCTTAAGGCCCTTCTGAATGAAAAGAAGAGGGCCTTTAGCAAAGGAAATAGGGAGGAGCTGAAACGGGTGCAGAAGGTGCTGAAGGTGAAGATCAGGGAGAGCAAAAGAGGAAGATGGAACACAAGCTGCAGCAGAACAGCATGAGAGAGGTGTGGTCTGGCATGAAAACCATCACTGGCTAAATGTGGCCAGCCAGCCGATGGATGGGAGCCAAGCTGGGGCCGACGAGTTTAACCTGTTGAAAGATTTAAAGATTTTTTTCACGATAGCAAAATGTTCATTTTGATACAGATATTCAAATATAGGCGTTCTCCGACCACAAGAACTAGAACCTTTTGGGTACTTTTCTGAGCAGGATCCTTCTTAGCAGGAACCTTTTTAGCTCCCCAAAAGAGTTACAGGTTGCTTTCCCACCGCACCAAAGTACTGGGGTTTGGTTTCATACGTCATTTAAGTACGACGACCCACAACTACAGCAAACATGGAGGAAGTTCAAACTGCTCTGGTGTTGATCCACCACAAAATAAAAAGTTGGTCAATATATAGAAATCGATCTAAATCACCTCTAACACCTGAGGAGGATCTTGTTATGTTGTCAGTCACCTGGAGACTAATCTGACCGCCATTCACTCAGCTGTTGTTGGTAAACACAGCGCATGCACATGATGAGACAGACTAGTAGACCAGTAAAGCAGTAGACCAGTAGACCATTTAAGCAGTAGACCAGTAAACCAGTGGACCAGTAAAGCAGTAGACCAGTAAAGCAGTAGACCAGTAAAGCAGTAAACCAGTAAAGCAGTAAACCAGTGGACCAGTAGGCAAGTAAAGCAGTAG
Source organism: Hoplostethus atlanticus (assembly GCA_034670405.1). Classification (NCBI taxonomy): domain Eukaryota; kingdom Metazoa; phylum Chordata; class Actinopteri; order Trachichthyiformes; family Trachichthyidae; genus Hoplostethus; species Hoplostethus atlanticus. Next base: position 433,612 of record JAXDDX010000235.1, read on the forward strand.
ACCAGTAAACCAGTGGACCAGTAGGCAAGTAAAGCAGTAGACCAGTAAACCAGTGGACCAGTAGACCAGTAAAGCAGTAGACCAGTAAACCAGTGGACCAGTAAACAAGTAAAGCAATAGACCAGTGGACCAGTAGACCAGTAAAGCAGTAGACCAGTAGAACTGCACTCAATCCAACAGAGCCTCCCGTTGTGAAAACAAAAGTGAAACATAAGATTCTCCAGTTTGCTCCAACACTGCCGGTATATAAACATGGCTGTTGGCGATTTTTGCCTAGCTTGTATTGACCAATCAGTGTTGTTCAGTACTGCAGCTCCGCCCGGATGGTTCATGGTCCCCCAAAAAGTACTACCTCGCTAGCAGGAACTTAATTTGGGGCCAGGAACTATCCCAGAGGAACCTTTTTGGGGCTAGTTCCCCCGGTGGGAAAGGTCGAAGTTCCTGGGACTAAGTACCAATAGTGCTAAATCCATGGAGAGTTCCTGCGGTGGAAAACAACATATGTACATTGGCATGCACAAGTTTGGGCACCCCTGGTCTAAATTTCTGTTACTGTGAATAGTTAAGTGAGTGGAAGATGAACTGATCTCCAAAAGGCATAAAGTTAAAGATGAAACATTCTTTTCAACATTTTAAGAAAGATTAGTGTATTATTTTTGTTTTGTACAATTTTAGAGTGAAAAGAAGGAAAGGAGCACCATGCAAAAGCTTGGACAACCCAAGAGACTTGAGCTCTCAGATAACCTTTACCAAGGTCTCAGACCTTAATTAGCTTGTTAGGGGTATGGCTTGTTCACAATCATCGTTAGGAAAGGCCAGGTGATACAAATTTCAAAGCTTTATAAATACTCGACTCCTCAAACCTTGTCCCAACAATCAGCAGCCATGGGCTCCTCTAAGCAGCTGCCTAGCACTCTGAAAATTAAAATAATTGATGCCCACAAAGCAAGAGAAGGCTATAAGAAGATAGCAAATCACTTTCAGGTAGCCGTTTCCTAAGTTTGTAATGTAATTAATAAATGGCAGTTCACAGGAATGGAGGTCAAGGTCAACTTTCCGAGAGAACTGCTCGTAGGATTGCTAGAAAGGCAAACCAAAACCCCCGTTTGACTGCTAAAGACCTTCAGGAAGATTTAGCAGACTCTGGAGTGGTGGTGCACTGTTCTACTGTGCAGCGACACCTGCACAAATATGACCTTCATGGAAGAGTCATCAGAAGAAAACATTTCCTGGGTCCTCACCACAAAATTCAGTTTGCAAAGGAACATCTAAACAAGCCTGATGCATTTTGGAAACAAGTCCTGTAAAATGAATGATGAAATTAAAATAGAACTTTTTGGCCGCAATGAGCAAAGGTACACTACCGCTCAAAAGTTTGGAGTCACCCAGAAAACGTCATGTTTTCCATGAAAACTCACACTTTTATTCATCAAATGAGTTGCAAAGTGAATAGAAAATATAGTCACCACACCACCGGGGCCTCCCTTCTCTTTCTATTCTGGTTAGAGCCAGTTTGCTCTGTTCTGTGAAGGGAGTAGTACACACCGTTGTATGACATCTCCAGTTTCTTGGCAATTTCTCACATGGAATAGCCTTCATTTCTCAGAACAAGAATAGACTGATGATTTTCAGAAGAAAGTTCTTTTTTTTGTGGCCATTTTAGACCATAATCAAACCCACAAATGCTGATGCTCCAGATACTCAACTAACCTAAGGAAGGCCAATTTTATTGCTTCTTTAATCAGCACAACAGTTTTCAATGATCAATTAGCCTTTTAACATGATAAACTTGGATTAGCTAACACAATGTGCCATTGGACCACAGGAGTGATGGTTCCTGAAAATGGGCCTCTGTAGCCGATGTAGATATTCCACTAAAAATCAGACGTCTCCAGCTATAATAGTCATTTACCACATTAACAATGTCTAGACTGTATTTCTGATCAATTTAATGTTATTTTAATTGACATTTTTTTTGCTTTTCTTTCAAAAATAAGGACATTTATAAGTGACCCCAAACTTTTGAGCGGTAGTGTATGTTTGGAGAAAAAAGGGTACAGAATTTCATGAAAAGAACACCTGTCCAACTGTTAAGCACGTCCCCCGACCTAAACATCATCGAAAATCTGTGGATAGACCTCAAAAGAGCAGTGCATGCAAGACGGGCCAAGAATCTCAGAACTAGAAGCCTTGCAAGGAAGAATGGGCGAAAATCCCCCAAACAAGAATTGAAAGACTCTTAGCTGGCTACAATAAGCGTTTACAAGCTGTGATACATGCCAAAGGGGGTGTAAAATATAATTCAGAAAACCACGTTTCCTTGTGACATCTGTAGATGAGATTGGTTCTCTGAGAGTAATCCTTTAATTGTTTTATGATCTCCTGTTTTTGGGTTACTCTTGGGTCAGTCTTAGGTCAGCAAATGTCCTCCCATACCTCTGACTTCTTTCCTTTTTTATTGCTTTGTTACCTTAATCATTTAGTGTTTTATTGTTTTAGTGTAGTTAGTTTAGACCTATATAAGCTCCCCTGTAATGTCTGTATGTTGGAGAAGGTTTGCCACCACTGATGTGGTCTCGCATTCTTTCTTCCCGTATATACGTATTAAATCTACTAACCGAATTGTGTCTGCTGATGATTGACATTAAGATTTCCACCACAGGGGTGTTACTAAGTACTGACCATGCAGGGTGCCCAAACGTTTGCTTCGGACCCTTTTCCTTTTTTGTTATTTTGAACATTAAATTTAAATTTGAACATTACACTTTAAAACATAGAAATAAAAAAAGCAATCTTGCTTAAAATATTAAAGAAATGCGTCATCTTTAACTTTATGCCTTTTGGAAATCAGGTCATCTTTTACTCGCTTAGCTATTCACAGTAACAGAAATTTTGACCAGGAGTGCTTTTGCATGTCACTGTATGTATGAATACGTATTACCACTGCAGAGAGACTTTTCCATCACTCTGTATTCTTTCATGCACATAACAGGGGAGTTAACTAGTCAACTATCACCTGTTGGTCTTTGAATTACTTGAAAAAGTCTGGATGTTTATCTGACAGAGGTTTGGCCAGGTTTGACATGTTGCCTCCCTTAGCGAGACACACAGCAGTGCTGATGTGTTCAGGATTCCCCTTTTTCTCCAGTATCTCCATATTTCACTTTCACTTCACCCTGTCGTCATCAAACTATTTATGTATTTACAAAGACCAAACCTCATTATTAATGAGTCAATAAACATTCATCAGCGGCTATCCAATGAGCTGGAAGCCCACTGACAGGCCCCTCCACTCTCCCCCTGCTCTAGGGGAGGACTGACCCGCTGACAGGCTCCTCCCCCCTCCCCCTGCTCTAGAGGAGTAGGGTGCTGTGATCCGACTGGCCAGTCGGCACTACTTTGTGTGCATCAGCGGTACCAATTTGTCGCCAAACGCATCGGCTGTCTACAAATAACATTTTCTCCTATGTTTTAAAAAGTAGCTAGATTTGTCGTTAGTCGCTTTTTAATAATAAAGTCGTCAAGGGGGTCTGAAAAAAAAACCCAGCTACATCTAGTGACAAACTCTTCAAGTTTGCAACACTGGCTGCAACGTCACCGCTGTCAGCGCTGTGCTTAAAGAGACAGATGCCTAGTATAGCTTTATTCTACATGCTGGTATACAGGGTTCCCCCTAGGATTCTCCAAGTTAAATTTAAGACTTTTTAAAGACCTTTTTAATACCACTTAGAATTAAATTTAATGCCAACTTCACGGCCATACTGGCAAAAGTATGAAGGATATAATGGAAAATCAGTATGGATTTTAAGCCCTAGAAAATAATTATTTACCAAGTACTTGAATTTAATAAAACATGTTATTATAATACTCACATTAATATTTAATACACAATAGCTTTGTGAGCGCCCTTCACATGATCAGCGACAAAAACGCTCGGCGCTGGCATTCATTTCCTATTTGGCAAGCGTCACCGCCGAACCTAGCATCGCCGCCGACCTCGGCGTTCTGCGCCCTGGGCACAGACACTGGGAGACCCCCTGGCGCTGCGCTCAAAGTTCAACTATATTCAACTTTGACCTTCGCGATGCGCAACCAATCACTGGAATCTAATAGCTCTTAGTTTGCTATTCATTAGTGATCGGGTTAGAGATAGAGAGCAGTGGGAAAGAGAGGCATTTGATATCATAGCCGCAAAATTAAAAAAAAATTATAGAAGAGAAACTTGTTTTATGTGTGTCGGAGCATCCCGAATTATACAACATGACCTTAAATCATACCACGATCTGACTAAAAAGTCTGTATCATGGAATGATGTGGGTTTACAGATGGGACTACCAGGCTGGTTGACAGCTTAGTACAGGTCGTATATGCAGCCAGTCTATATTCTCTTCTATGGCTGTGCTAGTATGATCATTGGCGATGTGGTTAGCTACGGTCACCGGCTGATGCGGGTGACGCTGATCATGTGAAGGAGTCTCGTCCAACCTGATGTTGATGCCGACGCTTTGCGCGGATCATGTGAAAGCCCCTTAAAACGACACTTGCCCATTCTGAGGCGACGAGCTAGCTTGTTAGCAGCACACTCCACGGTCAAGAGCGTCAATAAACTGACGTAAACATTACCTGTACTGTCGTAATGTCCAAGTCACACCAAACAGAGTAAATTGTAACGTTACACACAAAACATTTTATACATTTGACAGTTATTCATGACGTTACGGTATTTATTTGATCCTACGAAAGGACAAGAAAGAAATTTAAGACCTTTGCAAATGAAATTCAATACTTTGTAAACGAAATTCAATACTTTTAAGGCCTTATTTTGAGAATATTAAATTCAATGCTTTTTTTAATACTTTTAAGACCCCGCGGGTACCCTGTAATTTGTACAGCTAATTGTCTTAGCTCTTGTTTATTTGATTTACTTATTTGTCTCATTTGTTTAATAAAAGTAGGTAGATAACTTATTGATCTTTTACCTCAGCATTGGTTCTGCTCTTAGATGCTTGTTTAGGAAGGAAATGCACTTAGGATTTCTGGTGACTAGTAGTTCTCTACGTATGTTGAATGCACTTATTGTAAGTCGCTTTGGATAAAAGCATCTGCTAAATGACTGTAATGTACTTAATTTTTACCCTTGAATTATGTAAACTATAAGGTAACTAAATAGTAACTTAAGTACCGGTGGATACAGTTCCTGGTCTCCAGGTATGCCATGCCGGCGGCAGCATCAACGGCAAATCGGACGAGCTGCTTCGTCTTCAAGTCGTCCTTCCTCTTCCTCAGGAAAGACAGGAAGTCACCACCTGGAGAGACAGTAACTAAACTAACTAAAACTTCAATCCATTTTACCCTTAAAAAGTAACTGAAAGTAACTTAATTTGACAATTTCAGTCAAAACAAAGTTTATAAAGTAACTAAGAAGTAACTAGAGGCGGACCTACCGGGCACCAGCTCCATGACGATGTAGATGGGCTGCCTCTGGGTACAAACACCAATCAGCTTCACAATGTTGGGATGGTCGTACTGCTTCAGGATCCTGCAGCCAATCAGAGCCAGGCGAGCCAGGAACCAATCAACCAATGAGAGAAAATATATCTTTTACATTTTTTTTTTGTCATAAATTTCCCCTATTTTTTAATTTTTGTATTTGTGACCATTTTACTTATTTTTTTGTGGTTCCCTTTTCTCCTACTTTTGTCTTATTCTTTTTCCTCTTTTTTCCCCTCCCATTTCCTCTAAAATCCAGGCGGGATCTCCTCCCTTCCCCCAAATATTACGCTATGTGAAGCCCGGCCCACCTGGCCTCAGACAGGAAGCGGATCTTGAGTTCTGGCGGTAAATCCTCCTTGCAGGTTTTGACGGCGACGGGCGTTTTGTCTCGCTGCAGCGTTCCTTTGAAGACCTCACCAAAGTTCCCCTAAGGCATGATGGGAAAAAAGAGAGGGGGAGTAAACCACTCCAACCATTAGTTCTATTTAAACACAACATTCCCCTGATGCATGATGGGAAAAGAGAGACAGAGACTTCTGATGTTCTTTAATGATCTAAAAAACAGATTAAAAAGGACACTTCTGACCACCTGGGTTCAACATTGAGATTTTTTTCCACTTGCCCTGTTGGCCAGTAGAGCAGAGTTCTACTGCCCTAGTATGTTTTCCCTTGCCCAGCTGGCAAAAATGAAAATAACCACATTTTCATATATTTACCTTAATCAGTACCAATAAATGTATCATATTATCAGTTTAGAAATTACAGAACATGGAAAAATAAACCCAGAAAAAGTGAAGGAGATCCAGCGTGACTGCGAGGAAACGACGCAAGAAACATCGGGGGAAACGATCCAGGGCTCGAAACAGGATGAGCGCTAGAGCACACCGTTCACCCTTGCCCAGTATCCTGCTCGCCAATGTCCGTTTATATTCCACCAGCTCTGATGACATCAACTACTTTGCGGAAGTAGTGATGTGCTTTATTAGCATGTCGGTGGAGAACATTATCCCAACAGTCTCCATCCGCGCACACTGCAGCATACAATGCAGGGCTCAGGTCGGGAGACATGGACCAGTACAAGGCGGCGTCCTACAGACTAAGGAGTGGTGAAAGATGCCAAGAGATGGTACAGGGACAGAGTGGAGTCTGATTTCCAACTGCACATCACCAGACGCATGTGGCAAGGACTACGGACATTAACGGACTATAGAAGTAAATCCCCCACCTCCATGGGTGCTGACTCCTCTCTTGCGGAAGACCTGAACACATTCTATGCGCATTTCGAGGCTAACAGCGTTAGCATTAGCCTGCCGGCTAGTGCAGTGGAGGTGAGAACCCAAGTCAGAGGGGAGCAGAGGCTCACAGTCTCAGAGCACGGCGTGAGGAGGGCTCTGAGGAAATCAGCCTGTCCGGACGGCATCCCCGGGCATGTTTTAAAAACCTGTGCTGACCAACTAGCCCCAGTATTTACCACTATATTCAACCTGTCCCAGGCCCAGTCCATTGTACCCACATGCTTCAAAAGATCAGTTTCAAGTTTATTGTCATATACTTGATGATAATGCAAAACATCATTACCAGTAATGAAATTCTTGGTCTCAGAGCCAACTCAACTTTTCATAGTAAGTAAAATAAGTAAAGAGAAATAAAATAAAACAGTATTCAAATAGTAAAAAGTGCAAACAAGCGGTGTAGTATAAATAATATAAAAGTATCCTAAAGAACCTAAAGAAAAATAAAATATAATAAAAGAATAATACATACTAAACACCGGAATGTAATACTAGGAGGTAGACAAAACAGGTATGCAATGCAACACTGATATAAGTTAAAGTGACTAGTGGTAAACACTGGGAACAGTGGTTTTTCTTAGTGGCCAAGTGTATGAGGGTAAGGGACAGTCATTGTGGTGTGTGTATGCCATTGTGTTACTGTAGTATGTGTGCATGGTGTGTGTGCAAGTGTTAGTGTCAGCAGTTCAGTAGCCTGATGGCTTGCGGGTAAAAACTGTCTCTGAACCTGCTGGTTCGGGTCCAGATGCTCCTATTGTCGACTATTGTCCTTGTGCCCAAGTCCACCAACCCAGCCTGTCTAAACGACTACCAACCGGTAGCCCTGACCTCTGTGGTGATGAAGTGCTTTGAAAGGCTAATCAAGGACTTCATCTGCTCCTCTCTTCCCAGCAATATAGACCCACTACAGTTTGCCTACTGCCCCAACAGAGCAATAGGCGATGTCATCTCAAACGTCCTACACACCACCCTATTCCACCTCGACATCGGCAGGGGGAACTATGTTCAGCTTTCAACACCATAGTCCCCCTCCAGGCTGGCCACCAAGCTCAGACACCTCAGAGACTTGACCTGAACATCTGCAAGACCAAAGAGCTGGTTGTGGACTTCAGGAGGAAGCAGCAGAAGACCTACACCCCCCTCAGGATCAACAGGGCCCCAGTGGAGAGGGTGAGCAGCCTCAATTATCTTGGTGTGCACATCTAAGAGGACCTGACATGGACATTACACACTGACACCGTGGTCAAGAAGGCGAGACACCTCAGACAGCTGAGGAAGTTCAAGCTCTTCTCTCAGATCCAGAAAACCTTCTACTCTGAGGATCCTCTCAGGACCGCAAAGCCCTGCAGAGGGTGGTATGGTCAGCCGAGTGGACCATCGGGACAACACTCCCCACCCTGCAGGACAATTACACCAGGCGGTGCAGGACCAGGACCAACAGGATCATCAAGGACACTACCCATCCCAACAATGGACTGTTAAGACAGTCACACGGCCAAGACAGAGAGGTTCAGGAGGAGCTTCTACCCTAGTAGAAAACAGGAAATGACATCACCTTGCCCAACAGCTCTCCCAGAACAACGTCTTCATGGTTCAGAATCCATTTCTTATCCTGAAATTTAAAAAAATAAATTCTTATCTCATTATTATACCTACTTTGACTTTTATTCAATAAAATGTATTTCATCTGCTGTTGCTGAAAGCGTCTTTGGGTACTGTGAAAAGCGCTATGTATTATTATTATTATTCATATTAAATTAACACTATGAGAAGATGTGACATAAAAACAAATAATTGGAAATACAATTAAATATATTCGAAAAAAAAGTTTAAAAAATTGGAAGGACAAACCAAAGATATCTTTTTTTAACAGATTATTTATTTACAGATTATTTTTTAACCCTAAAAACTGAACATTTCATTAACATATTTTAGAAAATATGTACAATTTATATATATATATATATGAAATCAAAAAAAAACTAACAGAAAATGAACAGATTATTTTTTTTTTTAATGGAATGCAAAACATCACAAATTCAGTTACCTTGGCAACGGGGTTGACCAGGACGACGGCCGACTTCTTTGTGATCACCTGCTTGGTGGAGAAGTGATGCTCGATCAGCTGAGGGATTGTAGCAAATCCAGTCCCTTCAAACCGATACTGGCTCTACCGGAGGGAGAGCGAGAGAGGGGGCGGGCAGGTTTAATATTTTTCCTTGTCATTTACCTTGACATTTTCTGTATTTTTAATCCCCCCCCCTCATACATTTACTTCAGTTTTTTGTACCTATTTTCCTGAAATTCTTAGAGGTTTTTTTTAACTAATCTTCCTGTTTTTCTTACCATAATTTCACCATTAATTGTATTTAATCTATTTTACTGTAAATGTTGTATTTGTTTGCCCCTGACAGCACCTATTAACCCGGTTTACTGTGACTCTAGCGCCCCGTTACCATAGCAACGCCTGTGCCCCGTCTATTTAACACAATTTAAAAATAGCTCTCCCTCAAATTTTCCCGATTTCTTCTTTAATCATCAACTTTACCAGGTTTATCATTTTTTCCTGACATTTTTCTTTTTTTCTAAATATCTGGTATAAATATATATATATATTTTTTTATATTATTCCTATTTCTTTGCACATGAAACCATGTCTATTTCATCAACACAATTTCATTTTTTTTCTCAATCCCCCCCCCCCCCATTAATTTAACCCTCTACTTAAGTAGCTGCTGTAGTTTCTCACCCCATCAAAATGTGACTATTTTTGTCTACATTAAACCTCATCTATTTGGTAATTTGCAATTGGTAATTTTACGCTGCAATCTTCCCTGCACCCCCCCCTCACCCATCTACTCACGTCGGCGTACTGGATGATGAAATGGCGCCGCTGGGCGTCAGAGAACACTGACAGCACATATTCGCCTGGTTTGCCGTGACTCTCACGCACCAAGAAGTCGCCTTGTTGCCGTAGCAACTCCTGCGCCTCGGTGCGTGGGATGGCACCGTGGTACCACTCCTGCTCCGCCAGGGGGCGCTCCGATGTTGGGATGACATCGAAAAATTGCTGGGAGGGAAGCGAGAGAAGAAAATATAAAATGTATTGTATTTTGATGAATTTATTAGTTATTATGAGTTAAATATGCGATAAAAAGGGAAGGTTTCAAAATGTGAAGAGTTTAAGGTCCACTTACGAAGAGTATTAATTTTGGAAGATTTAAATTGGGGGTTATTTTAATATTTATACAAAATATTTAAGAAATATAACGTATATTTCATATATTACATAAATGTGATACATTTTATATATACTCCTATATAATATGTTATGTCTTATATTACCTGTATAAAATAAATGAATTACAATATGAATATAAATATTAATATAATTCTGAATTTAGAAAAGAGGGAAAATAAATCAGTACAAGTGAAATTTACATCGAAATATTTATCAACAGCATAATCCAAATTATTTTGAAAAGATATATCACATTTTCTAAAAATGGTAAATATTTCCACCTCTCTCTCTCCCTCTCTCAAAAGTTATAAAAATTTTATAAAATCCAAAATGCCAGAAATATTCAGCAATTTTGGGAAAATACATTTTATTAAAAATGTAAAATTTTATATTATTAATGGGAATTCAGATTAATGATTTAATACATGTTTTAAAAGTTACAATTCCAGAAATATCAGTCAATCTCAGTCAATCTCTCTCTCTAAAGAAAAATAATATAAATGGCAAATAAAATAGAATGCCAAATATTTTTGGAAAATGCAAGAAACATTAATAATATCAATAGTGGACAAATCAATCCATATAATCCAAAAAAAATATGAATGTAAAAAAACAATAATTCCACTTTTAAAAAAATAACAGTAGAAATCTTTCTTTCTCTCGCTCCAATCCTTCATCCTGTAGGTCTCACTTACTGACGTCGATGAGCCCAGGACGGATTTCGGCGATCGAATCATGCCAGCAAGCGAGTGGCGGAGTGTGTCGAAGCGGGAACTCTTCTCCCTCGCTTTTTCCTGGAGGGGGGAAAATACAAGAATATATGGGAGAAATGGGGAAAAATGAAAAGACCAGATGGGGTAAAATTGGGGAAGAAAGGAAAACAGGTAGGAAAAAACTTAGTTATATATGAAATATATGAGAAAATAGAGGAAATAAAACAGAATGGGAGAGAAGAAAAATACAGGAAAATATGAGAAAAAATAACGTATAAAAAGGAAAATAAGTCAAAGAAATACACGAAAATGAAAAACAATAGAATTAAAGAGGAAAACATTTATTGAAAAAAAATTATTAAATTCAACAGAAGGGAGAAAACAGATTCAATTGAAAAAACATAAATAAAAAGAGAGAAATATCAAAATGACAAAATGTTAGAAACAATTATTTTTATTTTTTTAAAGAGTAAAACGTTTGTGTCCTGGTCGCTGCATTAGTGCCTCCTCTGGTCGGTCGGGGCACCTTTCCAGCGGGAAGGGGAACTGGGGGGGATAACGTGTTCCTCCGCACACGATACGCCCTCCCGGTGAAACTCCTCGCTGTCGGGTGAAAAGAAGTGACTAGCAACTCCACATGCATTGGAGGAAACATGTGGTAGTCTACACCCTCCCCAGGCCGGCAGAGGGGGTGGAGCAGCGACCAGGACCGCTTAGGCAGGGGGAATTGGCCACACAAAAATTGGGAGAAAAAGGGGGGACATTTATTATTTTTTTTAAAAAGGAAAAAAAATAAAATAAAAAATACTCCGCCCTGTACCCAATGACCCCGCATCCCTGTTACCGTGGAGCCAACAGAGCGGGCGTCATCCTCGTACGGCAGCGCCGGCGGTGGATCCTGGCCCAACGCAACGGCAGCGGCCATCTTGGCATCCAGCAAGGCCTTCTGGGAGGCAAGGCGGGCCTGCGAGCCGCGCAGTGATTGGACAATGTGACCAAGCTCCAGGAGAGAGAGCTTCTGGCTGAGGAGGAGCACGCAGCTGGGTGAGAGACCCGGACCAGACAATGGGAGAGAGAGAAAAATATGTAGACTTATTAGAAATTAATAAAGAAAAGATTAATTTAAACTAAAATACTAATAAATGAGATATAGAGAAAAAATAAACAAATAAGAGAAAAATGGAAAAGAGGAAAATACAAGAAAAAACAAATACTACAAAAATAGAGAAAAATTTGAGTAAAGAGCCTACATACTCTGACTTGTGTGCTTTTGGCTGACTCATGGACTTTGTCCTCCAGGCCAAAGAAAATAAGAAAATAACAGAAAACTAGAAAAGGTTCAATTTCCTGAAGAAAATTTGTGTGTTTGCTTCAGATTAAAAATGTTTTTTAAAAGTCAAATTAATTAGAAATATACTGTATTAAGAAGTAGTAGTAGTAGTAGTAGAAGTAGTAAAAGCAGAAGTAATAGCAGCATTAGAAGTAGCAGTAGTAATAGAAGTAGAAGCAGAAGTAGTAGTGGACGTATTATCAGTAGTAGTATAAGTATTGGCAGAGGTAGTAATGGTAGAAGTAGTAGTAGTAGAAGCAGAAGTAGTAGCAGAAATAGTAGTAGCAGAAGTATAAGTAGTAGTAGTTTAAGAAGAAAAAGATTCATTTATTACATTACGGGTGCACGAATGCACTAACACACACAGGCAAGGGGTAGTGACCGCCGAACAAAACACACACATGCGGGTAGGGTGTCCGAATGAATTTATCTTCTGCATTTTCCCATCCTTGCCGTCCTTCTTCCAGGGGCAGCCAGGAGCAGTGGGAAAGCCTTTTTTTCCTACGGCGCCCGGGGACCAATTCCAGATGTACATCCTTGTCGTGGTCAGGGACCGGACAGGAGAGCGTTTTTATGCATGTTTTTAGATGGGGTTCTTTTTTTTTTTTTATAGGAGGAGACCCGTGTGAGCATGGGGAGAACATGCAAAGTCCACACAAAAAGGCCCGGGAGATAACCCAGGCCCGGGAGAAACCCAAGCAGCAGCTGTAGTAGTAGTTGAAGTATTAGCAGAAGTGGTAGATGTAGTAGTAGATGTATTAGCTGAAGTAGTAGTAGCAGAAGTAGTAGTATTAGCAGAAGCTGTATGTGGCAGTAGTAGCAGAAATAGTAGTAGCAGAAGTAGTGGTTTGTGTTTTCTATTCATTCATCAGTAAACCACAAACTGAGTCTCTGGACATGAAAGACAGCCAGAGTCACATTTGGTCTGTTTCCCTCTGGTAGCTCATACAGGCAGCGCTAAAGTGAAAACTAATGTTAAACTAGACTTTTTGTAATGCATTCCTATAGGGCCAAAAATGAAATTGCAGAAAAAGTAGAAGCCTAATCAAAGATTTGAATGGAGTGAGACTATTTCCAAATATAGCTAATGCCGTTGATAGCTTAACCACTTCAGAAGCACCGGGTCAGCCCTGGGACACCACCCTAACCCAGCTAACCCTAACCCTTGAAAAATAAGTGAAAAAGTAAAGAATGAAAAAGCGGAAAAAAGTCTGTCTCTCTCCATTCATTCTCTACGTACTCAGACTTGCGGTGTGCGGTCTTGGCAGACTCTTGGACTTTGTCCTCCAGGTCCTGGACCAGCACCTCTTTGGTCCGGAGGCTCTGCTGAGTCAGCGTCAGCTCGTCCGTTGCAGACGACAACCTGGAGGGAAACCATGCAAAGGAAAAGAAATTCAGAAAAACACAGCTTGCGTGTGTTTGTGTGTGTGCGCCCGTCGTCAGTTTCCGTGGATGTGTTCACTCTGGTCCAATCACACAAAGCACAATGTCATTGCTATGACAACGAGTTGTCACGGCCAGTCAGTCAGGGCCCAGTGAACATTATTGCTAATGCTAGCTAGCAGCATGTCCTTGCCAAGAAAAGGAAAGTTGATCAAGAGAACAGAGAATTCATTCTGCCATTCACTCATGGTTATAGGCAAACAGTGCCATCTCTCCCCCTGATTCAAGCCACCATACTGTTAGTTATGTTATGGACAAGATATGGTTGTTGTTCCGGACCCCTGACCTGGTAAAGTTCCTAAGTGGACCTTAAATAAAAAAGGTTTGAGTGCCCCTGATACAGAAGAAAAGAAAACAGTGAGAATAAAGTAGATGATGGGAAATACTGGAAAATGACAAAATGAATGAAGGAAAAATAATTTTAATGACTGGGAATTAAATTATATTATTTTCTTTAGTTTAGTTTCTTATTCATATATATATATATATATATATAAATAAGAAACTACTGGTCTACTAGTCTCTACTAATCTTTACTACTAGTGTACTGGTCTTAACTGGTCTACTGGTCTCTCCTAGTCTCTAGTGGTCTCTCCTAGTCTCTACTCACATCGCCTGCAGGCTGTCGGCCGTCAGGTTGTTCCAGAGAATCTCATTGGCCGGCAGGTTCTCCGTGTCGTCCAATAGCGAGGAGTCAAACTCCACGTTGGGCTCCGCTGTCTCCGGTGACCTGCAGGCACAAGATGGCAGCATCCGCCACGGCAATGAGAGGACAAAGTGGCCACCGAACAGACAGTACAATGAGGGAATGCATGATGGTGCAGGTTAAAGACAAATATGAGGAATGAGAAAACATAGGGGAAAAATTAAAGAGAAACAAAAAGGGGTGGGAAATCAGTTATTTTCCCGTGTCCACACACAAGGCATAGATGATGGCATTCATATACCCCTGTGGTCCTCTTGAATATTATGACCAAGTACAAGCACATTGTAATTCTTACTCCTGATCGTTCTGCCAATACACCATTATACACATTTAAACAACACAATGAATAAATGAACTAGAAAAGGTAAAATTTTCCCAAGAAAATTTGTGTGCTTGCTTCAGCTTAAAAAAGTAGTAATAGGAGTTTTAAAAGTATTACCAGTTTAAAGTCTGTAGTATTAATACCTTATAGTCATTTTGCAGACACTTTTATCCAAAGTGACTTACAAAAGTGATAGCCAACGCTATGAGGGGCTCGAACCCACGACCCAGAGACTAAGAGTCTCGTGCTGTACGGACTGAGCTAGCCAGGCCCACAAAAAAAAAAATCAAGCCATAGTAGCAGTAAAAGTATAAAAAGCTTGCCTGCTCATATAAATATTAAAAGTTTTAAGATGTAATAATAGTAGTAGTGTTATTAGCATTAAAAGCACCACCAGCTTCAGTAGTAGTACTAATAAAAGCAGAAGTAATATTCTCCCATGTGCGTATAGGGAGCATGATTGCCAAACAAAGTTAAATATTTCACAAAATTCTTTTTATGGAAAATTCTCCATCAAATCAAACTGTAGACATATTTCATGTCCAGCTTTGAGATTTCTATTAATTCATGAGTAAACCACAACCTGAGTCTCTGGTCTGAAGACAACTCCTTCCACCCAAATCACCTGCCACCCTCTAGTGGTGCACTCTAGCAACTGAACATGTCGCCATTCATTCCTAAGGGGCGAAAAAGTTGAAAATAAATTTAAATTGTGCAAAAACTATAAATAGGTAGTAGTAGTACTTGTAGTAATAGTAGTAAAAGTATCAACAGTTGTAGTACATTACAGTCATTTAGCAGAATCCTTTGACCAAAGTGACTTACAAAAGTTGATAGCTAACACTATGAGGGGCTTGAACCGACGACCCTGAGACTAAGAGTCCCATGCTCTACCAACAGAGCTAACCAGGCTGACAAAGAAATGATCAGGTGGTAGTAGTAACAAATAGACTCACACTGATCATCTGCAAGACCAAAGAGCTGGTTGTGGACTTCAAGAGGAAGCAGCAGAAGACCTACACCCCCATCAGGATCAACAAGGCCCCAGTGGAGAGGGTTAGGATTACATCACTGAGGACCTGATATGGCCATTACACCCTGGTCAATGGGTGAGACAACGCCTCTACCACCTAAGACAGCTGAGCTCTCCCCTCAGATCCAGAAAACCTTCTACTCTGGTGCCATAAGGATATCCAAGAATTTAATACTATTGGTACTTAGTCCCAGGAACTTTGAACTAGACCCAGAAAGGTTCCTCTTGTAGTTCCTGGCCCCCAAAAGAGCTCCTGCCAGCAAAGTAGTACTTTTCGGGGGTCCAGAAACCATCCAGGCGGAGCTGCTGTACTGAACAACGCTAATTGGTCAATACAAGCTACGCTGGTGTCATGTCCGCCAACCACAATTTTCAAATACCGGCTTAAATACCGGCTTGTTCAATCTCTGCTTCAACTTCAGCGCGTCTTGCTTCCAAAAAACAATTCTAACATCATGTTAATACCAAAGCAGTGTTGAAGAAAACTGGAGAATCTTAAGTTTCACTTTCGTTTTCACAACAGGAGGCTCCTTGAACTTCCTCTGTTCAGCTTTGTATTTTCTATTCATTCATCAGTAAATCACAAACTGAGTCTCTGGACATTGTGAAAGACAGCCAGTGTCACATTTGACAGCTACCAGAGGGAGACAGAGACTGTCAAATGTGACCCTGGCTGTTTGACAGTCTCTGTCTCCATCTAGTGGCTTGTACAGACAGAGCCACTGTCAAAGTGAAAGTGAAACTTAACTTTTCATAATGTGTTCATATGGGGCCAAAACATTTCTAAAAAATGTAAAGCCTGATCAAAAATTTGAATGGAGACTCACAATTCCTGACTATGCTGAACATTTTAAAGTTTGAATGCTGAAGCAAGCATACCAATAAAACATTACCGCTCTCTCTTTATTCCTCATTGTTACTATCAATATTTTTTTGGGGGGGGTTCGGGGAAACTATCAGAGATACTTACCAGTAAACATCAATGAAGCACCCGGTACTATTTTGGTTCTATTGGTTTCTATTAGGTTCTATTTGTGTACTCTATTTCAATCTTTTTAGCTGGAATGTTTTCTGGGAAACTTACCGGTAAACTTCGATGAAGTGCTGGTACTCTGCCAGCGGGTCAATCTGCTGGATGGCAACGCTGATCTCCTGGTGAACTTTGACGATTTCCTCCGTCAGCAGGCTGGTGATCTCACTGTACTCCTCTAGGATACTTTTCCTAAAGGGGGGAATAGGGAAGAGAGATAGGAAAATACATGGAAAGTTTGGGGAAAATACATAAGAAGTGTGGAAATGTAGAGGGAAGTGTAAAATGGATTAAATGTGGAGGAAAGAAAATGTGATACAAATCGTTTTACAAGTTATTTTTCCCATTTTCTTTCTTTTTAATTTTTCTCTTTTTCAGTTTTGTGTCTTAATTTTTCAGTCCTCTTTAAATTTTAATTCCTTTTTCCTTGTATGTGAAAACATATATGGCAATAAACCTGTTTCTGGTTCTGAAAACAATTTTTCTAATAATTTTAACTAACCACTATGGCAATCCAGTTTTCAGCCATTTTTCACTCAAAAACATTTCTTTGTCATTTTTATTGTATGTAAAAATGTATTATTAATGATTAATAATGTCCTCACACCAAAGTGTCATGTCCTCCTGCATCTGGAGGGCATCGAGGAACTGCTCACTCACTTTTCAACCTTTTTATTTCTTTCCCTGTCTTTTTGTTTAAATTTTGTCTAATCATGCTTGACATTTTGCTATCAATTTTTTAAGATTCTGTCTTTCCATTTAATAATTAAAAAAAGAAATTGTGTTATGTTGAAAAGTTTAGTATTAATAAATCAACACGTCCTCACAGCGCATGCGTCATATCCTCCTGCATCCTCTGGAGGGCGTCGAGGAGCTGCGGCGCGGCGTGATGCCGGTGTTGCTCCTGCTGCAGCCGTGCACCGCACACTGCCAACACATACTGGTTGTGCAGGTTGTGCAGCTTTGCTGTTGCCTTGTCGTAGCGCTCGCGGGCACGCTCCGCCTCGCGGCCTGTGGACAAGAAAGGTGTGTGTGTTGGGGGGGGGGTCTCAGGTAGTAGTTTGAGATGAATTGTAAAACTTTTGCAAACTTCCCAAAACTCTCAAGACCACTGGGAACACATCAAAACTATCGCAGTAACCTCTGCGACCATGCAAAACCTATTAAAGCCTCACAAACTGCTGAAATACTACCAGATAATCCAGAATTTTACCAACTAGTGCTGCATGATTTGGTGAAAAAGTCATATTGCGATTATTGTGGACAATATTGCGATTGCGATATAATAAACAAATGGTATCATGAGTCTACTTGCTTGGTTATCAAGGAAAAATGTACAGATTACTGATAATTTTGAAATGTGTATTTCTCAACTCAAACATAAACTAGCATAAAAAATACAAAAACAAAAATTTGTACAGTACTGTTTTCAAAATAACTTAATATTTTACTAAATTAAATAAATAACATAACAAAAAATATTTTTCTAAATAAAAGGCATTTCTGCAAACTTGTTAGTTTTTCTCAATAGTACAACTAAATAAATAGAACAATAAATAAGAAAATACAAATTTTCATTCAAATAAGACATTTTGAATGCCCAAACAAACAAGGACATTTAAGCAGGGTGTAACATAAAAATTAGTGATTAAGTTACAAAATGGGGCATACTTTGTACAACCTCTTCCAAAACATCCCAGAACTCTCCAAAATACTCCCCAAAAGCCTTTCAAATCCAGCCACCAACACAAAGTGGTTGTGCAGATTCTGCAGCATCTATGTCATCTCTCGGCCTGCCATTGGCCAATTGGAAAGGCTCAGCTGACTGAAAGTGTCAGAACTTTCAAAAACTTTCCAATACCTGGAAGACCCCACAGAAAAGCTCCAAAATGACCCAAACCGTCCCAAATACTTCCAGCGAGATAAAAAAAAAAAATAGAGAACCCCAGAATCCCCTGAAAAAATGGCAGCATGACTGAAGAGAATCTGTCACAGGGCAGAACATAAAGAGAGGAAAACTAAACTCCAAATGCACTGACAATTTTCTTTACATAACCAGACCATAAAAACTGCAAGAACGTACTTCTCGAACATGATAACTAACCACTATGGCAATCCTCGAACATTATTTTCAACCATTGATCGACTGAAGAACCCCATATGGTTGATCCTGAACTACTCTCTGTCCAAATGTAATGAATCTGCCCCTTTTGCAGGGAAAAGACAAACAGCATCAGGACTGCTATATCCTCCAAACCTAACTCTGTCATAGTTGATCTCCAGTTCTCAGCAACATTATGGAGAAACTGGTATACAATCAACTGACGGACTACTCAAACAGTAATAACTTCCCATAACCTGCACCACGAGAAGTTCCAATCTGATTTCCCATGCAGAGCAGGGAAACTGCTCTGGTGAAGGTCCTGAACCTCAGAATCAACTGCGATGAAAAAAACGAAACAAAACTGTTCTTGTTCTTTTAGATCTAAGCCTTTGACACCGTCGATCACAACTGTCTTATTGACAGATTGGAAAAAAATGGGTAGGCCTCTCTGGCATATCAAAGTTCTATCTAACTGATCGAGATTGTTTTGTCTCCATCAATAAATTCTCCTCAGAAAGAATGAACGTCCCATGTAGAGTGCCGCAGGGCTCAATTCTGAGACCACTACTTTTTACTCTGTATATGCTGCTATTAGCGGCCTCATCGGCAGCCATAATAATGATTTTCATTGTTATGCAGATGACATAACTTTACATGGAGGTAACACCAGAAAATGTTAGCCCCCTTAATGGCCTTATAAACTGCATCTGACATCAATGAATGGATGACACAAAACTTCCTCCAACTGAACCAGGATAAAGAAATTAGGTTTTAGTAATTGGTCAAAGGGGCAGAGATCAAAAGTAACCTCACAACTAACTGCACTATCACAACACGTTACCTCTCAGGCAAGAAATTTGGGGGCTATCATTGACTCTGACTTAACTTTCGAACCACAACTAAGGAACATAACTAAAACTGCATTCTACCACTTGAAGAATATTGCAACCTTTTCTGAACCTTGTGCATGCTTTTATATTACAAGCATTACTATTGTAATGCACTGCTCTCAGGTCTGTCCAAAAACACTTTAGGACAATTACAACATGTACAAAATGCTGAGTTTTAACCATAACAAAGAAAAGAGCTCACATCACTCCTGTTTTAAAGTCCCTGCACTGGCTGCCAATTAGTTTTAGAATCGATTTTCTTCCACTCATCTATAAATCTTTCTATGGACTTGCCCCTAATTACATCAACAATATGCTGCCAGAACATGTTCCTGCCAGATCCCTCAGATCCAGATGCCACACACACCGTCTAGTTATGCTGTTATATCATATAGATTTGATGTACTGTTATCCTGATCACACCATATACTGTGTATTGATGAATTAACTTAACTCTCTATATTCCATTATATCTCAATCTGTTCCTGTCCACTGATGCTGGTCATGTCTGTCTGAGTACATGAATCAGTATGTCTGTGTGTATGGGTGAGTCTCCTATCTGTTTCCAGGCTGTCAGGGTGTGTATGGGTGTGTCTCCTATCTGTTTCCAGGTTGTCAGGGTGTGTATGGGTGTTTCCTAGCTGTAGCTGGGCAGTGTTGGCTTCTGCATGGTTTTCCTTATCCTCTGCAAGGTTCCAAGGCTGGGGGGTGTCAATTGATTTTTATTTTGAATCACTTTTGTATCTCTCTTAATCTTTTTTTTTAAATCTGTGAACTTTTATTTGATGAAAGCATATTGCATTTCATCTTAATGTACGAAATGTGCTATATAGATAAAGTCTGATATGATTTGAGAACCCCCCCAACTCACCAAAGTCCCTGCAAACTCTCCCAAACCACCAGCTGCTTGTGCAGCTCCATAAAAGAAAGAAATAAACTACAGAAAAACAAACGTGGAAAATAAAAGACAGAAATTAAACTCTTCACCTTTGGAGACGGCGTCCCGGTATTTGTCGCGGGCGCTGTTGGCATCGCGGCTCAGCTGGCGATAAGTCGCCTTGAGCTTCTCCAGGTCACTCCTGGTCACCTGAAAACACAGCAAAAAAACAGTTTTAAAAACCTCACCGTGACACAGTTAGAATTCCTCCTGGAAAGTTGAAAAATTATCTCAAGAAAGTCAGAATGCCGTTCAATAAACTTTCCAAACTTTCAAGCACCTCCCCATACTCTCAAAAAGCCGTTCCAACTAGAGATGTCCCGATCAAGTTTTTTGCCCCCGATCCGAGTCATTTAATATTGAGTATCTGCCGATACCGAGTCCCGATCAGATACTTGTATTTTATATTTGTATGAGACCCGTGAAACTGATGAGCATGCAATACCGCACGCTTTAAATCAAAAGTGGAGTCAATCCAGTGTGCAGTGAGGCTAAGCAATGACATCAGGCAAACATCAGAACTGTAACAACATCACCGTTAGCGCAGCCGGAGTGAGTTCTACCGCTGGGGATGAACACACACTCTCTGTGACCGAGCACAGTGTGAGGAGGGCTCTGACGAGGGTGAACACCAGGAAAGCTGCTGGTCCGGATGGCATATCTGGGCGAGTACTGAAGACCTGTGCTAATCAGCTAGCTCCAGTGTTCACCACTATATTCAACATCTCCCTGGCTGAGTCTGTGGTCCCCGCCTGCTTCAAGAGATCCACTATTGTCCCTGTGCCCAAGAATGCTTCTCCAGCATGCTTGAATGATTACCGACCGGTGGCCCTCACCTCGGTGGTTATGAAATGCTTGGAGAGGCTGATAAAGGACTACATCTGCGCCTTCCTCCCTTGCTCCATGGACCCGCTGCAGTTTGCTTATCGTCCCAACAGATCCACGGATGATGCTGTCTCCCAGGTACTGCACACCACACTCTCTCATCTGGACAGCCGGAAGGGGGGCTATGTGAGACTGCTGTTCATTGACTATAGTTCAGCTTTCAATACCATAGTCCCCACCAGACTGGCTGGCAAGTTGATTGAGCTGGGACTGAACACCCCCCTGTGTGCCTGGATCCTGGACTTCCTGACCGCCAGGCCCCAGGTGGTCAGGGTGGGCAGACACACCTCCAACCCCCTCACCCTGAACACAGGATCCCCCCAGGGTTGCGTCCTCAGCCCCCTACTGTACTCCCTGTACACACATGACTGTGTGGCCAGGTTCAGCTCCAACTCCATCATTAAGTTTGCGGATGACACAGTGGTGGTGGGCCTGATCTCCAACAACGACGAGAAGGCCTACCTGGAGGAAGTTGCTGATCTGTCACTCTGGTGCCAGGACAACAGCCTCCTCTTGAATGTCACCAAAACTAAGGAGCTGATTGTGGACTTTAGGAGGACACAACAACAGAGGACGTACTCACCATTGGGGATTAATGGGACGATTGTGGAGAGGGTGAGCAGGTATAAATACCTGGGAGTCCACATCACCGAAGATCTCACATGGACAACACACACAGACACTCTGGTGAGAAAGGCAAGGCAGCGCCTTTACCACCTCAGGCAGCTGAGGAAATTCAAAGTCTCCCGGAGGATCCTTCAGTCCTTCTACTCTGGAGCTGTGGAGAGCATCCTGACAGGAAGCATCACTGCCTGGTTTGGCAACAGCTCCGCTCAGGACAGGAAGGCTCTGCAGAGAGTAGTGCGTTCGGCTGAGCGCACTATTGGAACTACACTCCCCACCCTGCAGGACTTGTACACCAGGAGGTGCAGAACCAGAGCCTGCAGGATCATGAAGGATCCTCACCACCCCAACAACGGACTGTTTCAGCTGCTGCGGTCAGGCAAGCGCCTCCGTAGTCACGCTGCCAAAACAGAGAGACTGAGACGGAGTTTCTTTCCTCAGGCCATCAGGACTGTGAACTCTGACCTCACCAGGGCCCCCACCAAGACACACACACTGCCCCTCTTATGCAGACACACACTTAGGTAAAGACTACACATAATTTATAATTTATATTATACATACAATTTCCCTTTTTTACTATATTTTTATAAAGTGCTCTTATTGTAAATATTGTGTTGTTTTTTTTTATTGTAAATAGTGTGAACCTGTTATTTGCCCTTTGCACATTTCTGCTGAGCATTGCCACTTTACATTTCACTGCACACCTCGTGTGTGTATGTGACAAATAAACTTCTTGAATCTTGAATCAATTGTCTGGGGTAAAGCCGATAGCAGTCGCATCTGATAAAATACCTCATAGGTGGTCACAAACCTTGTTGTAAAGCTCCGGTAGGGCAACGTTTTAACTGTGGTGTCGTGAGGGTAGGGCGTACCGTGGCTCCAAAAGACAGCGAAAACCTGTATTCTATAACCCTAGTGATTTGAATGAAACTTTCAGGGTATGTTTCACAAAACACATAAGTACCTTATGTGGACATATCCTGCAAGTTTTGTGATGATTGGCCCAACGGTTGATGACTTTGGTCTATTTATGTGCTGAGCCACGCCCTTTTGAAGTTCATTGGTCAATATCTTGAAAACTAAATAAGATATCAACAAGCTTTATGCTTTTGATAAGCTTGGTCCAATAATGATCCACAGAAAATTTGGTAGCAATCGGACTTACGGTTTAGGAGGAGATGTCAAAATGGCGCAGGGCTCGACGCTAACTTTTAAAAGTGGCTGCCAGGCTTGGCAACTAGGCATCAGCTTTTGCTTGCCGAAGTGGACGATATGGTTGCCATGTTTTAAACGGCCTATATTTGGAGCAATGAATATCTTATGTAACTATACCGCACATTTTAATAATGAAACAATGAGATAAAGAAGGTTTAAAACATATTTATTGCATAAACACTTGTCTTTGTTTTAACAGTTACTTTACAGCAATTAAACTGAAAGACTTTTAACTTAACATGTCAGCACGACAATCTTCAAATCCTGGTGTAAAGAACCACCAGTACTGCTGTAGTTTCATATTATATCATTATTATTATTATTATTATTATTATTATTATTATTATTATTAATAATAATAAACATCTCTCTCTCACTCACACACTCACACAGAGAGAGCAGGTAGACTCACTAATGAAAAACTCTTAACAATCCACTAACGTTACAACATTAAGATCAACATTGAAAGGTTATTCATTTAGTAGATTCAATTCTAATAAATAAGATTCAAGATTCAAGAACTATTTGTCACATACACACACAGGGTGTGCAGTGAAATGAAGTGCCAATGCTCAACGGGAATGTGCAAAGGGCAACAACAGTCACAGTATTTACAATAAAAAAGCAGTAGAATATTTACAGTAAGAAACACTATTTACAATAGGATAGAAATATAAATTAAAAATATAAAATATGATAATATTTGGAAATATGTAATATAAATTATGTGTAGTTGCTACCTGTACATCTAAGTGTGTGTGTGTGTGTGTGTGTGTGTGAGTGCATGCATAAGAGGGGCAGTGTGTACCTTCTGCAAGCCCGATCAGACGAGGTAAAGAGGTCTTCACTTTTGAGAATGTAGTAAACTGTGTTTGATCAGGACTGCCCGATTTGCGGCGTTCATCTTCTGAATGTCGGTATCCATCGCTCCTCGTACGGGTGCCTGTTGGTGCGCCCTCCACCTCATCGTATGTTTTAGCTGCTCTCTCTACGAATTCCACTGTTATTATTACACCACTGCAACAGGCTGGCTGCGTGTGTGTGTGGAAAGTGGCCGAACGGCTGAAATGCCATGTTGCGCACGAACGTACTGTTAGTGCAGTAGTAACTTAACGGACGCAACCAAATAAAATGTTGACTTTTATTGAAATTAGATTTTCCAGTTTTGTAGGTTTTTATTTATTGTTATATATTAAAAAATACTGACCAGGTGGTTGCCAAAGGTGGCAACCAGAGCCCACGAAACGGTTGCCAATTGACTCAATCTGGTTGCCGAGGGCAACCGTTACTGTCGAGCCCTGTGGCGGAAAATCTAGTCAGGCGGACTTTAGTGGTTCTTGAGGCTTTTTTGTAGAGCACATTGAGCTGGACTTTCAAATTTCAAGTCAATCGGAGTCACGGTGTGAGGGGCGTGGCTTTTCCAAAATGGGCCTTAATTACAGCGCCACCATCTGGCCGATTGGGCTCATGTTTGTTGGGAACCACTAGCACATCATTTCCAGTTATTATAAGTTTCATGGTTTTAGCTCATTCCAGCTATTTGAGCCGCGGCATAAGAATAACCCCTTTGGGGTTTGAATCGTAAATATCATAAAAAGACAGCTGAATACCTGAAACTCTCCCAAATCCCTTCATACATAGAATTAAGTTTTTCCAGGTCACTCCTGATTACCTAGCAACACACGACACACAACGGTAGAAACTTAATTTAAAACCCATGTCGAGAGAGACACTGCAACTTGAAAACTAACTCCAAAACCAACAAAATTATATTCCGTTTCCCGCAGATGGACAACTTACTTGTGGACAGGGGGATGGACCTACTTTCAATTTACCGGGCAGGACAGACCACTGCTACTAATACGTGTGCACCTCTTAGCCATTTCTATACACTCACCACCTTTTTACCCTTCCAAGTCCCCGAAAATATCAAGCTACCTCATAGAAATTACAGAAACTTACAAAAAATGACTAAAAGATCCAAAGCTTTTAACAACTTTTAAAAACTGCTCTCCTGGGGCGTCCTGGTGGCTCAGTGGTCTAAGGCGCATACCACATAACCGTGATGTCCTGGGTTCGAATCCGGCCCGGGACCTATGTCACATGTCATCCCTCCTTGCTCACCTGATCTTTCCTGTCTTGGCAAAAATGCCAAAACATAATCTTAAAAAACAAAAAAATGCTCTCCCAAGTCCCCCAAAACCTTTAACTTCAAAATGATCCTCTAAAAACCACAACAAACTACCACTTTACAGCATTATTATCACTGGGCAAAACTTTTCAGATTTTTCCTCAATTTCCAAAAACCTTTCAGAACCACCTCTCACCTTGTAGTTGTGGCTCTCCAGCTGTTGGTGAAGACTCTGGTAGCTCTTCTTCACCTGCTGCTTGTCACGGATGAGCGTGGCGAGGCGATGAAGAGGCCCGGAGTTCAGGTCGTCGGCGTGGCTCCGCATCACCCGACCCAACTCCTCCGTCTGGCGCACCACCTGGGCCCACGACTGGGAGGGGGGCGAGAGACACAGAGAATGAATGCGAGAGAGCGATTTGCAAAACCGTTCAAAACCATTTAGGACTCCAAAACCTCCCAAATCAACACAACATCCTTTTCAAAACCTCAAAAAAAAAAAAAAAATAATAATTAAAAAAAAAATGTCCCTAACCCATTTAAAACTCCTTTACAGCAAGAGAATAATCTAACGTACAAAGAAAAGAGTATCACCGTGGATGACAATGATACTCTACTCACCAACACTGCAGAAGAAGAGAATACGCAGACATCAAAAAACAACTGAAAGCCAAAAAAAAAAATAAGTTCCAGAGCCCGTATCCCACTATGCTGAAAGTCCACATCAATGGCGAAACAGCGATCTTCAACTCTGCTTGGGAGGCAGCCGAGGGCCTACAAGACCTGGGCATCACTACGGAGCTATCTGAGGAGGAACGACTCGAGAAAGATCTGCATCGCTTGGGGTGGACAGCCAACGCGAACAAGCGCACTCGAGTGGACCACAAAACTTTTCCCGACATGGAGGGTCTGCTCAACGATCTTGGTGAGTTTCAGTAGTAGAGTACACGGGGAACTATTTCTCAGTTTTTGACAAACGATAGGCTAGCCCTACAGGCTTGCAATGTTCTATCGTGCATTTTGAAGTTTGGGGACTGTTTTTGATGCGGTAAAAATGCGCCCAGCATTTTCCTTTCTATTTGATACGGACTTTTAAGATTCAAGATTCAAGATTCAAGAAGTTTAATTGTCACATACACACACGAGGTGTGTAGTGAAATGCAAAGTGGCAATGCTTAGCAGAAATGTGCAAAATAACAGGTTCACACTATTTACAATAAACCAACACAATATTTACAATGTCACAGTTTTTAAGAGCTCTATATAAAAAAACAACACAATATTTACAATAAGAGCACTTTATAAAAAAATATAGTAAAAAAAGGGAAAATTGTATGTATAATATAAATTATAAATTATGTGTAGTCTTTACCTAAGTGTGTGTGTGTGCATAAGAGGGGCAGTGTGTGTGTCTTGGTGGGGGCCCTGGTGAGGTCGGAGTTCACAGTCCTGATGGCCTGAGGAAAGAAACTCCGTCTCAGTCTCTCTGTTTTGGCAGCGTGACTACGGAGGCGCTTGCCTGACCGCAGCAGCTGAAACAGTCCGTTGTTGGGGTGGTGAATATCCTTCATGATCCTGCAGGCTCTGGTTCTGCACCTCCTGGTGTACAAGTCCTGCAGGGTGGGGAGTGTAGTTCCAATAGTGCGCTCAGCCGAACGCACTACTCTCTGCAGAGCCTTCCTGTCCTGAGCGGAGCTGTTGCCAAACCAGGCAGTGATGCTTCCTGTCAGGATGCTCTCTACAGCTCCAGAGTAGAAGGACTGAAGGATCCTCCGGGAGACTTTGAATTTCCTCAGCTGCCTGAGGTGGTAAAGGCGCTGCCTCGCCTTTCTCACCAGAGTGTCAGTGTGTGCGGACCATGTCAGATCCTCGGTGATGTTGACTCCCAGGTATTTATACCTGCTCACCCTCTCCACAGTATTCCCATTAATCCCCAGTGGTGAGTACGTCCTCTGTTGTTGTGTCCTCCTAAAGTCCACAATCAGCTCCTTAGTTTTGGTGACATTCAGGAGGAGGCTGTTGTCCTGGCACCAGAGTGACAGATCAGCAACTTCCTCCAGGTAGGCCTTCTCGTCGTTGTTGGAGATCAGGCCCACCACCACTGTGTCATCCGCAAACTTAATGATGGTGTTGGAGCTGAACCTGGCCACACAGTCATGTGTGTACAGGGAGTACAGTAGGGGGCTGAGGACGCAACCCTGGGGGGATCCTGTGTTCAGGGTGAGGGGGTTGGAGGTGTGTCTACCCACCCTGACCACCTGGGGCCTGGCGGTCAGGAAGTCCAGGATCCAGGCACACAGGGGGGTGTTCAGTATCAGCTCAATCAACTTGCCAGCCAGTCTGGTGGGGACTATGGTATTGAAAGCTGAACTATAGTCAATGAACAGCAGTCTCACATAGCCCCCCCTTCCGGCTGTCCAGATGAGAGTGTGTGGTGTGCAGTACCTGGGAGACAGCATCATCCGTGGATCTGTTGGGACGATAAGCAAACTGCAGCGGGTCCATGGAGCAAGGGAGGAAGGCGCAGATGTAGTCCTTAATCAGCCTCTCGAAGCATTTCATGACCACCGAGGTGAGGGCCACCGGTCGGTAGTCATTCAAGCATGCTGGAGAAGCATTCTTGGGCACAGGGACAATAGTGGATCTCTTGAAGCAGGCGGGGACCACAGACTCAGCCAGGGAGATGTTGAATATAGTGGTGAACACTGGAGCTAGCTGATTAGCACAGGTCTTCAGTACTCGTCCAGATATGCCATCTGGACCAGCAGCTTTCCTGGTGTTCACCCTCGTCAGAGCCCTCCTCACACTGTGCTCGGTCACAGAGAGTGTGTGTTCATCCCCAGCGGTAGAACTCACTCCGGTTGCGCTAACGGTGATGTTGTTAGCCGGCGAGCTAGCGCTGTTGTTGCTAGCCTCAAACCGTGCATAGAATGAGTTCAGGTCCTCCGCTAGGGATGCGTCGGCACTCACAGTTGCGGGGGGTCTGCCCTGGTAGTCCGTTATAGTCCGTAGCCCCTGCCATAGGCGTCTGGTGTCGCGCTGCTCCATCTGCGACTCCACTCTGTCCCTATACCTCCTCTTGGCCTCCTTCACCGCCCTTCTCAGTCCATAGGACGCTGCCTTGTGCTCGTCCATGTTTTAATGCAAAAAACGTTTTTGTAAATCAACATAATTTGTGTTTGACTTGATTTTTGTCACCGTTATAAGTCACATAGGCCTAATCAGCTGGCTACACTTGCAATGTTTAATTGTTTAATTTTGGAAATGTGTGGACAGTTTTTGTGGTAAAAGGGTTAGGGTTAGGGTAAAATGCGGCAAGTATATACAAAGCTTTATTTTCCTTTCGCGAGCGAGTTAATAATTTACGCTAAGAATTCTAGAACCGGTCAAATTTTGCAGAGTTTGTGTTGCCTACAACTTTGACAATTGTTACCTTCAACTTCGTTATTGCTGGGGTTGTCAGTTTTTTGTAATTAAACTACTTACATTTTTACCTTCTAATATGGGATGGGGTGCGGGGGTGAACTGCGCCTCGTTGATAGTGGCCAACGCAGGACTTCTTGCCCGATCAGCAGATTAAATCCAACGCTGAAGGCCCAGGCATAACCGACTGCCTGGAAATTCCTCTTTTTTTTCTTTGTTCGTTTATAATACGTTTAGTAAGATGCTAAGCCTTGTTTGTAGTGTTCTTATCTCACTGTTCTTTGAGATAATTGTGTGTGACACCATTGGATCAGTACAGTTAAAGCAGCTCTATGCACAGTCAATAGACCCTTTTTTCTCTCTCTCCCCCTCCCTCCCCGCCTTCATCTGTTTCCTCCTCACTCTACCTCAAGCTCATTGAAACCCGAAGTTTCACAAATGTACACTCACTACGATGGGGGTTAAGTTAATTAGCTATTATGTAAAGGGCTTGCATAGCCAGGTAAAGAAAAAGAAAATTCTTCGCCAGCTAAAACAGACGCAGAACATGATAAACTCGGTAGAACATGGGCTGACAAAGTTTTCTTCTCTTCTCACATATCAGGACGAAAAAGAGGTGTGGCAATACTAATAAATAGAGCACTCAATTTCACACCCATCTCTCATTACAAAGACTCAGGGGGCAGATACATATTAATAAATGGAGTAATAGATGGTATCAACATATCTCTTTGCAATATTTACGCACCCAATGAAGACGACCCAACATTTATTAAAGATGTGTTCAGCCTCATCTTAGACAAAAGTACAGGGACCCTAGTTGCAGGAGGGAACATGAACTGTGTGATGTCCCAGACAGCAGACAAGGCCCCAACAACAACAGCTACATCATGTCTCAGAATGAGCAGAGCTTTGAATCGCCATTGTCAAGAAATGGGACTAGGTGACATATGGCGATATGAATACCCAAACGGCCGAGACTTCACATTCTATTCAAACAGGCATTCATCCTATTCACACATTGATCTTTTATTTACACCCAAGATAGAAGCACATAGAATAGTAGACTGCAAAATACTCCCAGTCACCCTCTCAGACCACTCGCCGGTGCTGGTTGAATGGGATCTTGGTCAAAAAGTGAGCAGCAAAAGCTGGAGGTTAAATCCATCTCTCATTAATGATCCCACGTTTGTTGAATTTGTAGAAAAATAACTGAACATTTATTTGGAACTTAATACTAATCCAGAGACATCTCCACTAATACTCTGGGACTGTGCAAAGGCTTACTTACGGGGCCGTATCATTGCCTTTTCTTGTGCTAAAAAGAAAGAAAAAGGCAGAACAAAAAGATTTAGAAAGCAAAATAAAGACTCTCGAACAGAAACATAAATCTTCACATTCTGGTGAAGTACTTAAGTTACGCAAAGAGACACGTAGAGCCTTAGATACCTTACTCTCAGGAAAAGCAGATGGATGCTTACGCTATGCCAAACAGAGATACTACGGACATGGAGCAAAGGCAAGCTGCCTGCTCGCATTTCAGCTGAGGAAACAGCAGTCCTCTCGTGTAGTAGTGAAGGTCAAATCAGATAAACCAGGAATATTTTTAACAGAGCCAAAACACATTTCTGAGGCCTTTGCTGCATTTTACAAATCTCTTTACACAAATTCAGGAACTTCCACCACTGAAGATGAAATCAAACACTTTTTAGACCAAATTAACTTGAATAAACTATCTGAATATGCTAAAGAAAAGTTGGATTTGCCTATAACTGACATTGAGCTTCAAGAAGTAATCACAAACCTCAAAAATAACAAAACCCCTGGCCCTGATGGCCATGTTAATGAGTTTTATAAAACATTTAAAGATCTAATATCTCCTCTTTTATTACAAGCATATAACTGTGTATTAGAAACAGGCATGCTTGCCCAATCATGGAGAGATGCCACCATAGCTGTCATTCATAAAGAAGGCAAAGATCCCACTGAGTGTAGTTCATATAAGCCTATTTCCCTCCTCAATGGAGACCAGTGTCTGCTAACATCTATTCTTCTTTAACCCGATGGTCGTCTCTGCCCTTGTCCCTGTTGGGTCGAATACAATCCATTCGTATGAACGTCCTCCCAAGATTACTCTACTTATTTCAAATGCTCGCTATTCCGATACCGAAATCAATATTCTGTATGTTGGATCGCTTGATATCGCTCTTCGTTTGGCATGGTAGCTCTCCAAGTCAGATGGGGGACTCGCTCTACCAAACCTAAAACTATATTTTTGGGCTGCACAATTAAAACCTATGGTGGCTTGGATTACCAATAATATTACAACTAGATAGTTGGACATTGAGAGATCAAAATGTGAACATGCAATTGAACAACTACAATTCTCAAATATACCCTTGAGATCATGCAATGCAAATAGTATGGACAAAAAACACTGCTCACATCTTTAGAGAAATACAGAAAACACATAAATTACTCATCCACTCGTCAACCTTAACAACAATCAAATCCATACCTAATTTTGCACCACTACAACTACATTCAGGCTTCAAAAATTGGGCAATATATGGTCTTATTTATATAGACCACCTAATAGACTCAACTAACATTAAGTCATTTGCCCAGATTAAAGAGGAGTTTGGCCTCCCGAACACTGATTTGTTAAGGTATCTACAAATTAGACAATTCTTAACAAACATGAGGATACTAATAAAATAAAATAACCATACGCAACAGAACAGTACTTCGTTGGTGCCCAGCTTGGCAACTTTGCTGGGAAGGTGATTTCCAATCTTTATCAGACTCTCAAATCAATGGAGTCACATGACTCGTTTTACATTAAAAGAAAATGGGAAGCAGAATTACAGCCAGAAATATCTGCGAAGACTTGGGAGGACATTTGTTCTGAATCACACCTCGTAACTTGTTCTAATAGTTGGAGAGAATTTAAATGGAAGTTAATAGCAAAATATTTAACACCGCACATAACAGGAAAGATTGGGTCATCATCTTCAAGCAACTGTTGGAGGATTCCAATTGTGTCCATACTTTCTGGTCATGTATCAAACTGAAGCGATACTGGGATGAGATTTATGAAGCTCTTAATTCTATTTTCGAAATACAAATCCCCCAAGAACTATTGGTTGCTTTACTGGGAGTTATCCCAGGAAGGAATTGAAGGCAGAAGTCAGTCATATCTTATTCAAATTCTCCTAGTGGCAGCCATTAAAGGAATCACTGTAAACCGGTTAAAAACCACTGTCGCAACATTTCAGTCATGGGTAGAGCGCTTGTGGCTACTCCATAATATGGAAGAAATAACACATAACTGAGGCTCCAGAGGGAGAAATTCTTGAGAAGGTGGGGCCCTGCTATGTCAGTTATGATGTGAGGAGCCCACACACACACTTTTTTGTCATTTATGGACAGCGTACATTGTAGTTGTAATATTTGTATGTTGGTCTTTTTTGTACTGTGCTAATTGTCTTTAAACCAATAAACAATATGTTAAAAAAAAAAAAATAAACTCCTTACAAACCCCTTGATAATTCACCCACAACTCCAACAAACCTCTCAAAACTTCCAAAAACCACTCAACACCCTTTAAAAACCTCCCATAACCTTACAAAAACACACTGAAACCCATTTAGGAACCACTCCAAACCACCCTGATGCCCCGTCCAGGACCTAGCGTTAGCCTACCTTGCTAACGGTGCTAACGTAGTCGGCTGCTTCCTGTTTCTCTGTCTGCTGACTCAGGTTCAGCAGCAGTGCTGCATACTCCTTGTCGCTTTTCACACGCAGTGTCATGAAGCGTTTGACAGTCTCCAGTAGCTAGAGGATGCCAAAAGACACAAAAGATCAATGTTCAATGAGGAAAAATAAAAACTCCGTAAACCTTGGCCCAAGGTAATTGTGAAAATTTCCATACACTCCCTCGGGGAAGAGAAAAAATAATTGAAATTTAAACAAACTGGGCTGAAAAGCTGCAGCTGCAAACCTCCAAGACCCATCCAAACCCATTTTAATTGGGGGAATTTTCCAGGGAAGCATTACCTTTAATTCCCAGTCCTGGAGATTCAGGAGTCCCTCATGGGAATTCCGTAAATCCCGTCCGAATCCCATCCTGGATTGACACACACACACTCACACACACACTAACGGCGAGGGCGAGTGGGGAAGGATTTCATGGTCCGCTGTGGAGAGAAAATGAAAAACTAATTAAAATGACAGAAACTACAAAATACAGGGTTCATACACATTTTGACCAATGAATTCCATGACTTACTTCAAACCCAATTTTCATGACCAAACATTCACTCCACTCACTTTACTTGCTGTAAAACGTCGGGGGAGGGGTTAGTCTCAGTTAGTCCCAGTCTGGCAACCCTGATCACGGTCAGTATCCCTCAATCTATGACACCAAGATGACGACCAACGCATAATCACCATTACCCAAAATGCTATAATGTGGAGATCATAAAAAATGTAGCCGTCCGTACAACCCATTTCTTATCCGTAGTAAGCAAATTTTAAGATCAAATGATTATTTACTACGCACGTAGATTACGGTTATCAGTCATCCTTTCATGACCGAGGGCTACCATTTATAATGCCGGCTTTGCTCAAAAACACTATTAGATTAGACACGCCAGCCAACTCATTGGCAGACTGGCATGACTGGCCCGGACAGCTCAGTAGGTAGAGCATGAGACTCTCAGTGTCAAGGTCGTGGGTTCGAGCCCCACAGTGTCGTCGCTTTGGATAAAAGCGTCTGCGATACGACTGTAATGTAATATAATGGCGGCCCACGAGAAACCCCACACCAGCCCCATTCAAAAGACGCTCCGATATAGAAAGTGTAGGCAGTCCATTCAGTATCTCCTGCCCTGCGCCTCACATCCTTCGTTTTAGAAAATGAACAGTGTTCCACAATAAGCATTTGGGGGACTGAGGGGTGTTGAGTGATCTCAGCTCTAAAACGGGTCTAGAGTGACAGCAGTTGAGCAGTGAAAGGTGTTGATGGCTACAGACGTTTTGCCACTATTGTGGCAAAGTCGCAGGTTGGTGAAGCAAACTAGTTTGTTAATTGCTTTAGACTGAGTGTAAATGAACGCCATAAAAAGATTTATGACAATGATTTCCATTACTTTTCCAAAACTTCCTGGATTTGATTTTCTTCCACCACTTTTCCAGGCCTGGAAAGAACAGTTTTCCAATTCCATGACATTTCCAGGTTTTTCATGACCGTACGAACCCTGAAAATATGACAGTAATGACTTCCAAAACCTCCAAAAAAAACGTAAATGTCAACTACAAATTATCACCTTAAAAACTCCAGAAAACCTTCTAAAACTACTCTAAAACCTTTCATAACATTAAATTACAACATCCCAAACTTCAGATTCAATCCCCAAAACAATAAAAAAAAATATCATCTTAAAAGCTTCCGAAATTATTCTCCAAAGCTAAATGCCATCACCTTAAAAACTAGTCCAAAAATTTCTAAAATTCATACAATTGCAAATTTAACCTCAAAGGCTACAAAATATCACCCATAACTCAAAAGGAACCCAGGCTTCAAAATTGACTCCTAAAAATACAAATCATCACCTTGATAACGTCCTAAAAAAACTCAAATTAAACCCTTGACATCCAACTAAATGAATGACAGAAGTACAACATATCACCTTGAAATCCTCCAAAGCCTTCGAAAACCTCTATACTTCTCCTTAAAAAACTTCAAAACACCTAAAAACTTACTAACCCTAACCCTTCCAAACTACTCTAAAACCCCAGAGAACACCCTCAAAAACCTCCCAAGACCCCAGAGACCTCCAAGACACTTATAAAAAACGCCAAAAAACCTCCAGAAATTTTGAAACCACTAATAACCAGTGAAATACTGGTACATTATGCTAGCAATCTAACGATAACAGTTTCTTCCTATTAAAACTAATGTAAAAGCCAAGCTAGCAGGCTAACGCTACAACTTCCTCCTCGTTAAAAGTGATGTAAAACAGAGCTAGCGGGCTAACGCCAGAACTGCCATCCAATTAAAAATTAATGGAGAAAAAAGAGTGAAAAAACGACAAGCTGACAGGCTAAGATGCTAACGCTAGTCGTTATATCCTATTAAAACTAACTCAGAAAACAAAGCTAGCAACTTTTTCTCTATGTTTTCTTCCCCGCCAGAGGAAAGAAGGGAGGAGGAGGAGAAGAAGAGGGGGTCGGGGACTCTTGTTTTCCCGACTTTTCCGCGAGGGTTTTTTCGCCCGAAAAAACCGTCAAAGCGCGGCTCTGGATGCCCGGGCGCGTCGCCGACTTACTTCGCGCTCACTGCGGTTTGTTCTCGTAGTCCGTCGTTCTCTCCTCTCTCATCCCTTCTTCTCTTTTTCCTTGCTTCTTCCCCTCCCGTCCGGCTCGCGAGCTAGGCGGCTAAAGCTAACGGGAGGAGCTTCCGGCGGAAACGGACGTGGAGAGGAGACGGAGAGCGGAAGCGAGTGGAGAAATATTTCTTTTTAGAAAAAATACTTTTATTAGTATTCTATTTATTAAATAAAATTATGGACAAATAAATGG
Organism: Hoplostethus atlanticus; assembly: GCA_034670405.1. NCBI lineage: Eukaryota > Metazoa > Chordata > Actinopteri > Trachichthyiformes > Trachichthyidae > Hoplostethus > Hoplostethus atlanticus. Next base: position 469,009 of record JAXDDX010000235.1, read on the forward strand.
AAATAATGAATGAGTAATCAAAATAGTAACGACAAATTAAATCACAAATATAAATATTGATCTATATAATAAGATAAAATAATAAAATAAAAACATAAAATAATAGATAGATAGATAGATAGATAGATACTTTATTGAGCCCCGGGGGGAAATTCTAGGATTGCAGAATCTACAAAAAATAATAAATACAACTTTATGGAAATTCATGGAATTGTGAAAAATAATACACTATAATGATAATAATAATATTTTTGAAATAATGAAGGTAAAAACATGCAGCAGCAGGCTCAGGGGTTGACACTGGAGGTAGCGTTGTACAGCCAGATAGCTGTTGACACAAAAGGGTGCTTGAATTGCTCCCTCGTGCACTTAGGTTGGGTGAGACCATGGCTGAAGGTGCTTCTTAGCCTGTTCATCTCATCATAGAGGGGGTGGGATGGGTTCTCCAAGATGGATCTGATTTTAGACCTCATCCTCCCCACAGCCACCTCCTCCAGGCTCTCTCCCACAACTGAGCCAGCTTTCTTGACCAGTTTGTTAATCCTGTTGGCATCCTTTGCCTTGATGCCACCTCCCCAACATACAACATCAAAGAAGAGTTCACTAACCACCACTGTCACGTTGAATGACCTGAGCCTCCTCAGGAAGTACAGTCTGCTCTGACCTTTCCTGTAGAGGGCATCAGTGTTGTCTGACCAGTCCAGTTTATTGTTGAGGTGCACCCCCAGGAACTTGTACGATTCCACCATTTCCACCTCCTTACTGTAGAGGATGACAGGTGGTGGGCGCTTCTTGTTCCGACGGAAGTCTACCACCAGCTGTCTTGTCTTGCTGACATTGAGCTGTAGGTGGTTGTCGTTGCACCATCCAACAAACAAACCATGAGTCAAACCTGTGGAAGAACCTGGTTTAACTCATTCACTCTTTCCCTATACCCCTCCTCTCCACAGTTTGCTCCAACACTGCTTTTGGTATGAACATATTAGAATAATTTTTTGGAAACGAGATGCACCGAGGTTAAAGCAGAGATTGAACAAACTGGTATTTAAACATGCCGTTTGGTGATTTTTGCGTAACTTGTATTGACCAATCAGAAAAATATTTCAAAAGAAAATATTTTTAATAATTTCATAATTAAATGATTCCCTTTCTTTCTTTCTCTTTCTCCAACATTAACATAAAACATAACATTAAAATTATTATTATTATTAAAATGATTAAAAATTCCAGAAATTTCAGGACTTTCTCAAATTTGACTTTTCTTCTAACCCTTTCCTATTATTTCCTATTATTTTCTTATCATTATTATTCAGACTGTATAATTGTTTGACATTTTACTATTTTATGATTCTTAGACGTATTATTTGAGTATTATTCTTTCTAAATTTTCCTTTACTGAGCTACCGGCCATCAGTGACCTCTACGTCATGCGCTGTCACTGCAGAGCCCGCTCCATCACCAAGGACTCCAACCACCCTGGCCACCAACTGTTCTGTTCAATCCTCACCCCTGACCGTTGAACACCCCCCTCCCCAATCATCCTACTGGAAACCCCAGGACTATCTACAGCATCACTTTACTATAGACACTTTACTTAGCACAGTAACACTTGAACACTGGACTTGACATCATGTACATATTCTGTATATATTCTTTATAGCTCCTTTTTTTAATTCAGTGTGTTTGCATAGTGTGTGCTGGCAGAATGATCAGGAGTAAGAATTCCTTGAACTCAATACATTTTTTTTGATTAACACATCATTTAATTTTACATTTATTTCATTATATTTTATTAGTACCAAAAAAAATAAAGTTAAAAAAATATTTGTAAAAAATAGACATTTGCGATAAAATTTGTCAATGTCAATAAATTAATTCTTATTAAATAAAAATAATGTTTAAATATATATAAAGAAAATCTCCTACATTTAATCCGCCACCTCCCCCCTCGTGACGCCATCACGTGACGGACGCATCATGACCCAACGTCAGCTGACCCGCCGGCAAAACATAGTCAAAATCCCCGTCGTCGACCTTCGCTGCGTTCACTTCTACGTTTCTGCCCCGTCGAAGAGCGACAGGAAACATTTGGCTGTTTTTTTAAGGGAAAATTCCAAGATGGCGAGTCAGTCCCAGGGCATCCAGCAGCTCCTCCAGGCCGAGAAGAGAGCGGCCGAGAAGGTTGCAGAAGCACGCAAACGTGAGTAGTCCGCCCGGCCTGCTGATCGGCAGCGGCATCGCTAGCTCGTTATCGGTTAAAACCGGTGAAAACTGCGTTTTCTCGACGAGTACTCTCCGTGAAAACGTTACATATAGTTTGTGAAGAACAAAGTGATGGAAATGGTCTGACAGTAGGCGGTAGAAAGTGGTGGAAGCCCGCGAATTTGAGTAGAAACGCCGGTGGCGCAGACTCGGTTAGGCCCTGATACCAAGTTCCTTGTGAACTGGTAGTTTGAGGATGCTTTGCTTAAAGGCACATAAATGTATTTGGTACAATTGAACCCAAGACCTTTCCTGACGCGTTAGGATCCCCTCTTTAATTCGGCATACATACAATCCAACATGTAGCGTCTTATTTTAGTAAAAACGTTTTACAGCGGCTTCCCCGGTATTTCCTCTATCCTTTCTGTCCGGCCGCAATGAGCGCAAGCGAGCAGCGACAGAAATGGAGATTTTATTTAAATAAAATGCTCATTTGTGAATGAAATATAAGCCGGTTTTAAAGTGTCTTCGACTGAATAAGCAAGGCAGGCTCAACTGCCGGAGTTTTGAATGGAGTTTGGCGTGGTATTATATACTTAAAAAAAAAAAAAGTTACTGATAGTTTTAAAACAATATTATTGCGTTACACATTTTGAATATATTGTATGTATTTCAAATTTCATTACTTTTTATAAATAGCAAAATAGTATTTTTGCATCCTTTTATATCACGTTATTTGTATTTGTTGTTCTTCTGTATTTCATTTTAGGCATTTGTTTTCTTACATATAATTGGCAAATATGCTCATGATCAAATTTTAAATATTAACTGGGATTTCTGAAAATTAATACATTTTCCAGAATTATATCTTCATTAAATTATATTTTTTTCTTATTTGTCTTAAAATAGCTTCTCTATTCTTACGTTTGTTCCAATGAGTCAGCCGCGCTAAGCATCATGGGATACTGTGGCCGGCTTTCGTAATAGAGCTTCATAGGGAATGAATGGTGAGAGAGACTCTTTAATTCAATCATCTCTCTCTCCATTCAAAGTCAGTGTCACTCTACCATTTCTCCCCTCCTCTCTACTCATTGTATTTAAATGTCTCTCTATCCCTTCCCCCCCCAAAGGTAAGAACAGGAGGCTGAAGCAGGCTAAAGAGGAGGCTCAGGTGGAGATTGAACAGTACCGACTACAGAGAGAGAGAGACTTCAAGACCAAGGAGGCAGCAGTGTGTAGTACCACTACTACTACTACTACTACTACTACTAGTAGTAATTCACACTAGCATTGACATTAAGGCTACGTCCAAATTAAACTGGGTACATTTGAAAATGCATACTTATCTCTCTGTTTTGGCCTCCCGTCCACACTAGGGCAGTGTTTTTACCCCCCCAAAACAGAGCTTTTTGAAAACGCTCCCAAGTGGATACATTTTAAAATGCAGGCCCCCCATTGTGGTGTGGACGGAGAAAACGGAGACTTTCGAAAACGATGACATTTCACTGCTTGACTGTCACTTGATCCAGCTGTGAGCGGCCGAGTGGTCTGCACATGCCCATGGAAGGAGGCATGCGCTTTTGATGGTCTAGTGTGGACGGCGAGCTTTTCGTAAACGCTAGACCAGAAGGCACCGTTTTCAAATGTACCCGGCTTAATGTGGAACGTAGCCTAACATGGTGCATGAGCATTAGTTCTATCTATTAACATTAATATAAGCATTACCACTTTTACCTCCTAGCTTTCACTATTTGCATTAACGGTAACACTATTAGCATTAGGACTGCTATCTATTAGCATGAACAGTTGTCTCTTTTACCTCCAGTACCATTCACACTAGCGTCACCATTAGCCTGTTGCTAACCCCGCCTCCTCTTCCTCCTCCAGGCACTGGGTTCCCATGGCAACAGTGCAGTGGAGGTGGACCGCGACACGGTGGAGCGGATGGGCCGCATCCAGGCCAGTTACCGTGGCAACCGGGAGGCAGTGCTCGGAGACCTGCTGCGGCTTGTCTGCGACATCAAGCCAGAGTTCCATGCCAACTACCGCGTCGCCGGATAAGAGGAGGAAGATAGAGGGATAGTTAAGTTAACGGATGAAATATAATATTCATGTTAAAAAAAAAAAAAAAAGGCGAAAAAGACGGAAAAACGCACCAATGGCGGTGTTGTCGGCGGGTGAAAACGGTGGGAAAATCTCTGAATTTAATTAACGTATAAATTATTATTATTATTATAATTATTATTTTTTTAAGTATCCATAGTGACTCACCTCAATCAATTATAAAATACTGGAAAAAATGATCTATGTGTTGTTTTTTTTTAGGTTTTCTTTGTTTTTGTTTTTTCCTTAAACGTGATTGGTCAGCTCGGAAATAAACACACAAACCCTGCAAATAAAATCATTAAAAAATATATAGTTACCTGTCTAAATTATTCTAAAATGTATTATTCATTAATTCAGGTAACAAATGTATATTTATACTAAGTAATAGGAAATAATTTATTTAAATTTATCAAATTATAAATTCAACCAATGATCCAGCTTTGTTATACGCAAAAGTTTTTTTCCTATTCAAAGCATAGAAAATTTGCCCCAAAAATCCAGAGGAATATTTAAAAATTTACTGTTTTTTTTGTTTGTTTTTTTTTATGCTGCGCTGTACGTTTATCCGTCTTTCTGCCTCCAAAAACTTAAAAATTAATTAACTAAGCGTCGTCCAGGTGATGTTAATATGTCAGCTAGTGTTGTATTTGTTTAAGTTATATTTATCGAGTTTTTTTTCTTTTTTTTTTTGTTCACCAAGCAGGGAAAGTCGGCCAATGGAGCGACAGCATTCTTAAAGTTTAAAAATGAATGAAAAAATAAATGAATAATAATTCCTCTTAGACATTCCTCTTATTGGCCGGTTGTGGGAAAACTACTTGTTCACTTTGGCAGGCAGCCAATCAACATTGAGCGTCCGGCTCCCTTTTCCAACCTGATTGGCTGGTGACATGGTTTGGAATTCTGAAGACTGAAGAGGCTTTTATTGTGAAGTTCCTGTTTTTATTTCCCAATTTCCTCTGCTTCCTGGTTCCTGTACGTGATATGACTACTTCCTGTTTCGGTGTGACTACTGTTTTTGTGTGCTTGTGTGTAAAGTGACAGTGATGATTTAAAGAAAAACAATACAGAGAAACTAAATTAAAAATGAAAGTATACATTGGCTGAAAGTTTCCTTGGGTGTTTTACGTTTTGTTTTGTTTGGGGTTTTTTTCTCATTTGAAATTTTGAACTAATTCCTAAAATTCTGAACATAAATAACACAAATAAATTGAAAAGTAAGAATATGTTCTCATGTAGCTGAGCATTTCCAGTGCTTTTTGAATGGTTTTTAATTAACTCCTGTGGGGTGTTTCACAAAGCAGGTTTAGAAAAGGGGAGATTAATTTCGCAAGCCTGGTTTGAGTTAATCTAACAAGTCAATCGGGGATAAGCAAGCAAGATATTGCGCGTGCAGTTGTACACAGTTTATTTAAGCAGCCCGAGAGGTCGATCATGGATCTGATCGAGTCATCACGGCGAAAAATGATGGTAAAGACAGCCGCAATGTACATGGCCACTGAGACTTTTAGTGGAGGTATATGGAGAATTCAGGCATATTATACCGCCAAAAAAAAAGAGGGAAATACGATTGCTGTAAATAAAGGGAGAGAAAGGTTGGCAACAAATTGCTGATTGATTGAATGCGTAAGTAATTGTTGAATTAAAAACTAACAACGTTGATAGACCTTATTAAATATGTGTTCAATATTAAAGAACTGAAAACTAAAACTATATAAAACAACTATATGAACCTCAAGACTAAATGTACCACTTGAAAAACGGAGACAATCTGTGGGACTGTGAGAGCTTTACTGTGGTGTGTACTGTTTTCTATATGTGGCATTAGTAATCTGCAGATCTAATCAATGCTTTCACCTGAGAACCTAGCGCTCAAACACATGTTGGTCCGGGTAAACCAGCGGGTCTGATCTGGCCCTGCGTACATGACCACAACCTCATCTAATAATGGACAGGCCATGATGGACATAGGATGAGACATGGGTCTTCCTCTTGTTATATAAACCCTTTAACTGATGTGAATGAAGAGATGGGAGCGCTGCCTGGGTATTTGATCCTACCAACAAGAACCAGGTTCTCTTTGGAACGGGTTAGAAGCACAAATGGGAATATAGTAGTTGAACCTTGTTGAGTGCGGTCACCCCGGGCTGATCATTCTAAAATGCTTTCTAATGTATTCTAACATTCTAATTGATGACATCATAAAGGGTTTGTAGCCAAGATGCTACCACGGGTAGGCAGAGGCGGAGACTTGAGGTGGTTCAGGTGTGCCAGCAACGCCGTTTATTGGGGCCAGGACACAGACACAGTCACAGTCAACATAAACATTAACGGGCACTCTCGCCCTCCTCCGCTCACTGCGGGCACCGTCCTCCCTCCCTCCCCCTCTCTCTCTCTCTCTCTCTCTCTCTCTCTCTCTCTCTCTCTCTCTCTCTCTCTCTCTCTCTCTCTCTCTCTCTCGCCGACGACCCACTCCCCCCCGCCCCCATGGGAGCGAGAGAGAAAGTCGGCGACCACCATCTGCGCCCCCGGCCTATGGATCACCTTGAACTTAAATGGCTGGAGGGCCAGGTACCAACGGGTGATCAGCGCGTTGGTATCCTTCATGCGGTGGAGCCACTGCAGCGGGGCATGGTCCGACCAGAGGGTGAAAGAGCGTCCCAGGAGGTAGTACCGGAGGGTGCTGACCGCCCACTTGATCGCCAGACAGGGTTAGGGTTAGACAGGTAGCCAGCGTCCTGAGATCTGAGGGCGCGTGGCGGTTTATAAGGTTTAATCAAATCGGATAAATAGGACGGTGCCATCCCATGTAATGATTTATATGTAAGTAAAAGCACCTTAAAGTCACACCTGGCCTGAATTGGTAGCCAGTGTAATGAGGACAGGATGGGAGTTATATGGTCGAATTTCCTAGTTTTGGTCAGGATTCTGGCAGCAGCATTCTGGACCAGTTGTAGTTTTTTAGTACACCCAGTAGGTAAGCCCGAGAAAAGGACATTGCAATAATCGATTCTGGATGATACAAAGGCATGTACTAAAATTTCTGCGTCTGCCTCTGTTAGCATAGGTCGAATTTTGGCAATATTGCGAAGATGATAAAACGCTGATTTAGTGATCTCCTTAATGTGCAACTTGAATGAGAGGATAGGGTCGAATTTTACCCCAAGGTTTTTAACATATGGGCTCTGGGAGATTACACAACTATCAAAGTTAAGAGTACTATTCTCAAATAAGTGTCTATGTCTAGCTGGTCCCACAATCAGCATCTCAGTTTTGCTGCCATTAAGGAGTAGGAAGTTTAGGGACATCCAATATTTGACCTCTGATAGGCAGGCCTCTAGTTTTTGGAATTGGGTGTCATCGGTTGGTTTGACTGGTATGTAAATTTGGGTGTCATCGGCATATAGACAATCTGTGGAACTGTGAAAGCTTTACTGTGGTGTGTGCTGTTTTCTATATCTGGCATTAGTAATCTGCAGATCTAATGTAAAAAAGGTTCTACAAAGCATAATACCTAAAGTACTTTATTTCCATTTATGCTTCTTTTAAGCTATATGGACTTGATAGAATAGCCTACAATATATTTTATTTTTTGCAATTCTGCTGTTAAATATTAGACTATTGCCATAATCTATGTAGCAAAGGCTATACATAACGTCTCATCTTACTACAATACAGTCATTGTACAGTACTTGACACTGTGGGGATCGAACCCACAACCCTAAGACTGAGAGTCTCATGCTCTACTGACTGAGCTGTCCAGGTTGGACATTATTATCATTATATTTTTATGAAATTGGTTGTTTCCATCCTGGAAATTGATTGTCTGAAAGCGTGTTCTACAGTGACTGTAAATCCCATAAAGTAACAGTTAATGCGTCTCCTAGCAACCGTGGAAACATTTTGACATATATTCACAAGATCAATGAATTCGCTAAATAAAAATAATTTAGAAAATAAAATAATACTGTGTCATCAAATAATTATTTCTATAAGTTGTAACCGTTTTCTAAAAGCAATACGGCACTTGAGGTCTCGCTGGACACTCATGGTTAAATGGGGTTGCCTAGCAACACTCTGAACCGTGACTGTATCCCCAATACAGCCTACATCTTTTTATATTTTTTATTTTATATTAACGTTACATTTTATGTCTGATAGTGTAGGGTTAGGGTAATAGTGTTGAACATTAGGATGGTGGAACCTTGTTTGAAAAACAAAAACATGCGTTTCAGTCGGATCAGTGTTATGGGAACACTGATTGAACTGTGGTTTAGCCTGATATCTAGCCTGTCTTGGGCTAGGCTAGTTTGAAGCATAAATTGCCACAGCAACTCAGCTTGAACTATGTTGAGCTTGCTTTGTGGAACCGAATAAACCTGAAATGAGCCAGACTAAGTGAAATAAGCCTGGATAAGTGGTAAGCTCGCTTACCCCTCTGGAGTTGAGGATTTGTTTTTGATTGAAAGCATCATGAATGCTGATAAGTACAAACAAATTGTAAGAGATGATTCAATACCCTCGGGAAAAAGTTTGATTGGGAACAAATTCATTCTACAGCAAGATAACGAGCCCAAGTAAACCGCAGATCAAGGTGTACTTATCAAACAAAGAACAATGGACTGGCCACCCCAGAGCCCAGACCTCAACATCATTTAATGTGTTTGGGATTACTTGGTTCGCGAGAACTAGAAAATGCAACCAACTTCTAAGGCTGAACTTTGGAGGTGTTTACAAGAAGCATGGAAAAATATCCTGCAGATTTCTTTGAAAAACTCAAAACAAGTCTCCCGAAAAGAATGGAAGTTGTGATGAAGGCAAAGGGTGGACACAAGAAGAAGAAGAACACACTTTATTAGTCCACATTTTTGTTGACACACACACAGCATGCAGTAAGCGGTGGCCACCAAACACACACACGTATGCGGGAGGGTGGCTGTGGAAATTTGTCCTCTGCATTTAACCCATCCTGTTTTTTTGCGCTGCCCCTCCAGGGGCAGCCAGGAGCAGTGGGCAGCCCTCTACGTCAGCGCCCGGGGACCAACAGCTCCAGATCTTGGGTCCACGTCGTGATCAGGGACAGGACAGGAGATGGTGATCTTCTTGCATGTTTTTCAATTGGGGTCCTTATTGTGAAAGAGGACCCCATGTGAGCAGGGGGAGAACATACAAACTCCACAAATATGATTACTTGCTATAAATATGATTACTGCATTTTTTTCTGTCACTGAAAAATAAATAAACACTTAGCACTATAGCACTTAATGGCCGTTTTCACTGGAAATTAAATAAACGAAAGGATGGTCTGACTGTACTGTATATAGTATACAGTACACAGCATAAATGAGTACACCCTCTCTTAAACCTAACAAATTCAGTGATTTCTCTTTACAAATACGACAAATTTGGGGTTCCTATATGATGTAATGTTCCTGCAACTCTCCTTTATCAGTTACCAATGATATATGTCAATACTAAACAGGAAAATATAATTTTCTTGTCAAAATGGTAAAAGGCCATGTTGCAAAAATTAGTACATCCTCCTGAAAGTTACAAAATAACACTTAATAAAATGTTTTTCTGTTGCTCGTTAAGCACAATTGATCACCAGATGAGTCTGTTGAACCATCCCACTCAAACAGGTGCAATTGGTTGACAATTAAAGTGGTGCTTAACACATTGAATCACTCTCAGACTTAATGTTGACAACAATGGCACCACATGGGAGAGAATTGTCTGGTGACTTAGAATAGAATTACTTCATTGCACAGAAAAGGACAAGGGTACAAGAGGATTAGCAAAACATTGTTATTAAGTCAGAACAGAGTAGCAAAAGTGATACAGAAATTCAAAAAGGATGGAAACGTCCAGGTCGTCGCTGTAAGCTTTCATCTCATGATGAGCGAGTTTTGCTGAGAAAAGTGCAGGAGAATCGGCAAGCAAGTGCCTCAGAGCTGGCAAAAGCTGTGGAAAGCCAAACTGGAGTGACCGTTTCATCTCACACAGTAAGACGCAGCCTGCATAGAAGTGGAATGCATGGTTGTCATCCTTGCAGGAAGCCACTGCTGAAGCCAAAGCGCAAGACAGCCCGTTTAGCCTTTGCCAAGGCCCATATTGACAAAGGTGAAGACTTTTGGGAATCCATACTCTGGTCTGATGAGACCAAAGTCAATCTTTTTGGATCTGACGGCATCCAAAATGTATGGTGTCGCAAGGGGGAGGAGTACAGTGAGACGTGCATGGTCCCCACAGTGAAGTACGGCGGTGGTAAAGTTCTTATATGGGGATGTATGAGTGCTGAAGGTGTGGGGGAATTGTACTTAATTGATGGCATCATGAACTCGCAGATTTACTGCAAAATCTTCAAAAGAGAGGATGATACCTTCTCTCCACACCCTGGGTCGTCGGGCACTTTTTCAACATGACAATGACCCCAAACATTCTTCCAAGGCCACTGCTGCATTCTTAAGAACAAGGTGAACCTCAATCCTACTGAGCACCTGTGGGGAATTTTGAAGAGACAAGTTGAGCAGCACTCCCCATCAAACATCAAGGCACTCAAGGAGGTCATCCTCCAGGAGTGGAACAGGATAGATGGGCCAATATGTCGCAAACTTGTACACTCTAAGCCAAGAAGGGTCAGTGCAGTACTTAAAAGTAAGGGAGGACATATGAAGTACTAGAATATTACATACATGTTGGATTGAATCAATCATCTTTGCAACCCTAGATTTAAGCAAAGTTGCCTAATTTACTGATATTGATGACATGTCTTTCTATGTTATTAAGTATATGTTTAATACATTTCAATTTTGTCATCTTCCTATGAATTGTAATGGTGATCATTTAGGGGGGGGAAAAATTCTTTATGTTCAAAGGGGGTGTACTCTTCTATGCTGTGTACTATAGTACTGTACTTACATATTTTGTATGTTATGCAATTGAATTTCATATTGTATTCCATTTCAAAATAAGAGTCACTTGACGCTCCGCAGTGTGAACACGTCTCTCCTCCCTCAACACTGCCGACGTGGCTCCGACAGGTTCTCGCCCTCACCTCCGGAATGTAGCCTAATGATTGGCCGACCCTATCCTCTATGTCATGACGTCAGCTCGCACGACGCGGAAGTAGGGGGGGGGGCAGCAGACCTGGGAGAAGAAGTTGGAGCACACGACAGACTTTGTTCTCTTTCTTTTACTTTTCTTTGAGTCTTTTTCCGCTGTTTTTTTTTTCTTGCAGTTGACGAACGGAAGAAGAAAAAGAGAAGCGGGAAAATTTCACGGAAGTTTCCAGGTAAGCGTCCCGTTAGGTTTATTTAGCAAAAGTTAGACTGTGACCTCTGGTAAGCTAGCCGCGCTAACGTTAGCCGGTTTACAGAGGTCCATCAAAAAATCTGTTGGGTTAACGCTGCATTGCTAGTCGACGAAGAACCGCGAATCGGGCTCAGTAAGCGCGACCCCTCACGAGTCTGGGGATGTCGCATGTTCGATGCCGCGACGTGCGCGCGCCTGCCGGTGTTACAGATCAACTGGTTTTCACGTTAACTGGTTACCTTTGTTTGTAAACGTCGGGTGCTTCGGCAGGTACATATTTAAACAGACATACAGTGCACACATTGCACACAATTTGAGTGTGTTATTGCACTATGAAAAAAAAGTGAGAGCATTCTACAGAAGGGAGACAAGTTAAAAGGAAAACACAACCGAACAACGTTTCAGTTTTCAAACTGTGTCACTGACCCAGCGGTTTCCCATGAAAGTAATGCAATTACAATTTCAAGCAGTTTCAATCATTTTATCCAAATCCAAGCACTTTTCACTCCTTGTACATACCACATTGACATTCAAACGTTTTCAAGGATTTCCAGCACCCGTCCGAAACCTGTTTATTATGTTGTCATCGGATCCCACAGTTTATTTCCCCCCCCCAAAACTTAAGCAGACATTATAACCTCAGGTCTTCGAAAAATGTTCAACTTCAGAGGCGCAACAAACTAGGTTTGTGTGGCTGCTATCATCGCAATAACAGTGGTCACAGGTTAATTTGGCAGTGGTGTTTTGAACCCGGAAGATAATATACACTTGTTTTAGGTTCAGAATAGACTACGTGTTTGACATCGCCAAATTCCCTGACAGCATAGTTCAGTGGTCTGGTACAAAGCAGCGTGATTTTTCCTTTAGATTGTATATATGGTTTCGAAACCCCGGTGTGGAGTTTTTATTTTGACGAAAATACAACAAAATATGGTTAAGAATATTTCTGATCCCAGTTTCACTAAACTCCATAAAGCATCAATAATCTAAATGAAGAAATTATGAGCGATATATTATTCTAATCATTCAGGCATTCGCAAGGTCAGCTACGTTTCCTCTCCGTGGTTGGAACAGCTGCCGAAGCACCCGACGTTTACAAACAAAGGTAACCAGTTAACGTGAAAACCAGTTGATCTGTAACACCGGTAAGCAATGCGGCGATAAACCGAATGTTTCTCAGCTGGAGTCCTGAGACAACGCAAGCAGTGCGGCTAACGTTAGCTCCCTGCTGCCTCGTGAGTTTTTATTTATTTATTTTTGGTCATGTTTTTCGGGAGTGTTTTGGGGAATGTAAAGTTAACGCTAGATTCAGCCGCGTGCAGCTTTAACAACATGTCCAAATGATCGCGACAATGGACTTTAGCCACCTCCCCTCCTGGTTGTATTGATAGCGCGTGCTACACTTTAAACTTCCCTTAATGAAGATCCAATCACAGTAGAATCTCATTGGCTGATAGGAATGAGCTTAATATAATTGAATTGGCTGTTCGAGCTGTAAGCTCGTTGGGTGACAGGAATCAGAGTTGAAGCTGTGTTGGAAATTATGTATTTGGCTGAGGCAAGATTGTCTTGTCTCGGCAAGACAATACAACACACTAAAATACAATACACTAAGGCCGTCTGGAGGCCTCTTCTACAATACAATGTAGGCCTTTTGGTTGCCTTTTAATCAATTGGAAATTAGCACAAGAGACATGGTGTTCACAGGTCTAGAGGAAGGTGAGACAGAATTACTTCCACTCCACTCAATTAACATAGGGACGACGAAAAAATGTAAAATATGATGTAAAATATCACATGGATGAGTTTGAATAAAGGAACTGTATCTGCTTGGAGTTCTTCAGAGTATCCTCCTAGGCACTGATGATGTTGGATCTCTCTCCCTTTCAGCGCTGAACTATTAAATACTCATTGAATCCTGAGACGTAGTTTGTTGCTGCTTTCTTACGTTCATCGCCACGTCCAAGAAATAATTCCTAACATGTTAGAAAATGTTTTTCTAACAGCCAATGGGCTTCTAGTCTGTCAGGATACAAGCTAGATTCTCACTGGCATATCAGAAATCAGAACACTGGCTTCCTCTCACCTCATTGGCTGCCACTGGAATACAACCTTGCTGCTGATTGGGTCACGCAAGAGACAAAACCCCACACGGCTGTCCGATTGGTCTAAAATCCACCTCGTTATCTATGGGGTTGGGGGTCTGGTGTCGGTTAAACCCCGCCCACTACTGTAAACTGACAGCAAGTCAGATCTCCTATTGCTTCTCTCTTTTTCAGTTGTTCCGGTTCTCGATTGCCAGCCACACTTCTCTCAAGGTAAGGCGTCGTCCTCTCTGTTTTTGTCGATTGCCCCGCTGCATTCAGTGAGGAGGAGATAGAGTGAGAGAGGTCAGGAGAGAAGGAATGGGGGTGGACGAAACCAAAGAAAAAGAGGTGGGATAGAAAAAGGAGACAACGGGAGGAAAGAGATGAAAAAGAAAGAAAGGAAGGAGGTGAAAAAGTTGATGTAACGAGTAAAAACTATACAGCAGCCTAACAAGGTGCTGGGTACACTATCTTGTTGCTGATGGGGGGGGGGGGTACTCTAACCATGATTGGTCTGTTGTTCCCCGCTGTCGCCCCGGGGCCAGGCAACCAATCGCATTAGAACAGGGTGGAGGAGGGAAGGCGTCTGGTCTTAGCGATCTGATTGGGTGCTGACGTCAAGTTAAGATTCAATTAACGATCTGTTTGTTGTCAGAAAAGAGCTTTTATTTGCTCTATTGTTCCTTTGTGTTTCTCATCTGTTCCTTCCTTCATGCTAATTCCCTTTTGTAGTTTCCCTCTTTGTGGTCATTTTCCTGTTTTTTTGCAGGTTTTTTTTCCTTCATTTTTTGTTTACTGATTTTTCTACTTGTCGTTTTCCCCATTTGTACCTATTTTCTGTTTTTTGTGTGTGTGGGGGGGGGGGGGTTCTCTGTCCATCCTTTGTTTTTTGACAACTTCTTCTGTTGTCTTTTCTCTGGTCCCACTCCCTCCAGATATGGACCACATGGATCACATGACGTCAGGCCACGGCCACCACTCTCATGACCACGGCGGCCCCACACCCACGGCTCCGCCCACCGCCACTGGTCACAACCACGGAGGGGGAGAAGGGGGCGGGCATGAGGGGCATCATGGAATGGTGAGACTTTTATTTAATGGTAATGTTAGCAAACCTGCTAACGCACTACTGTTTGTTCATAGTGCATCGCTACATGATGCTAACATGGTACTGTAATACACCAACACAATGCTAATAGGGGATTTGATTATTATTATTATCAGCCATAACAGAGTGACGGTACAAGTTAAGCTTACAGAGACATCGGTGTTACCGTGGAGATGATACACGCACCAAAGTTTTGCGGTTGGCGATCAGGACTGATGGCGCGAATGTAGTAGCCGTCTGCTAGCTAACAACGTACTCCACCATGGTTCCTGTGTCAGACATGATGTTCTTCAGGATGAGGAGAGAGAAGACGATCACTACCGATTGTTTAGAAATCGGTTGAGAGCGAGGGAAAGGGGATTCGATGAAATCACTCGCAATCCCTTATGGGATAAGTTCATTCCCTCTTAGAAGACATTAGGTACACAGTCTTGTACCTTTTTGCCTTTTTACGTTTTTCAGAAATGTTTTTGCTGAATCAATTGTTAAGAGATCATGATTCATCTCATAGCTGCTTGATTCGGTTCATGACTGAAAATTCTTTATATAGGGATTTTCTGAAATTTCTATAGAGAAAATGAATGAGAAATTTGCTTCTGGAACCAGGGCAGCTAAAAAAGTGGACTGTTAGGTTTCAGCTCTATTTGACTTGCTGTTGAACCCTTTTGACTACATGCATAATCATGGTCTCCTGAAAGGTGAGACCTTGTAGTTTGTTCAGTTTGCTTCAGTAATACTGTGGCAAGGTGCCACATAACCGGGGTCCGTGACAGACAGAGACATAGGCAGGGGAGAGTTAATTGGCCAGCAGGGCCGTTTTATTGTCCGCACAATCCACACACAATACCAACGGCCCGGGTCTTGACGGCAGCGCGCTGTCGGCGCCGTCTCCCTCCGCCGGCGCCCTCCTTCGGTCCCAGTGGGCCAGCCGCGGAGCCCCAAGGCTGCCCCAGCCTGCCAGGCTTCCAGGGGCATCCTGCCCCAACCCCGACTGGTCAGCCCTTGCAGGCGGCTCCCGACTGCGTCCTCCGCGGACCTCCGCCGGACGCCGCGGCAGGAGACGGCCTGCTCCCGCTCCGTCTCTCCCGCTGGTGCTGGCCCCATCTTTCCACTCCCCACACAGACAGCCGACTGGATTCCCCCTCCACGCCGGCTCCTCGGTCACATGCCAGTCTCTCACCCTGGCGCGCACCCACTCACACATTCACACACACGTTAAAAAGGCCCCAGCTGCAATCAGTCCCAACTGGCTGCAGCTGGTACCGGATCCAGGAAAGAAGCAGTCCACTAACTCACCTCTCTCCTGGATCCAATTAAGCCTACCCCCACCCTCCCTCCAGTCCGCCACAAATACTTACAGTAATTCTGTACAGAGCTACAGAAGCTCAAACACAGAAGATTGACACAGATCGAAGACTTATCCTCACCTAAAAACCAACCTTATTTCAGTGTAAATATCTTCATGTGGTTGTTCTGTATGAACTCAGACATTCAATGGATCTCTAGCCTTCGTCTCACCTAGTCCTGGTTGAAAGTCTGGAATAATGGCACCAAAAATGTGACTGGTTTTCTAAGACTGCCAGGCAGATTTCTAAAAGGCCATTTGGAGACTCCATTAGCACACAAGGTTGCCAAATGATATTATGGGACTTTTAGTTGTACAAGACCATATTTTTTGTATTTCAATAGAACGACACCAAATACAAAAACGGCTGCAAAGCTAGCCCTTTCATAGAACCATAACAAGCTACACATCATTGGAATTGTCATTTCATTGGCTACAAAGCCTGTCAGTCATCAATAAACTTGGCTCCCATTGTCCGACTATGTACCGGCTCGAAGCTACATAGACCATGTTTATTCACCGTCCACATCGGTGGCGCAGGTTGGATATACTGAGGTACTGTTTGGCAAATACTGATCGGATAATCATGTGTCTGGTATCATTCTCTTTCAAAGATAATCTTCTACACAGGCAAGCCAGAAACACTGGAGCTCTAGAAAAATTAGCTGTCATACATGATTAGACTTGGACGTTTATCGTCGGCCTTTCCAACGTTGGAAAGTTTGAGGGACTACAAACTCATACTAGTTAGCTCCATTGGACCCCTGCCGTCATTTTGAGACCACCCTGATTTGTTTTGTCTTCAAACTGCTAGGATAAACAAAATGTAAGTAGTCTCCATTGTAAGAACTGTTATAAAAGAGGGGATCGTTTTTGTTGTAAGGTAGGCAGCAAAAATGCTTTAAATACTTTACTGTCACAGATGCTACATGCTAACACACTAACTGTTGCCTAGGCAATGACCTTCTACCTTGGCTACAGCAACGTGGAGCTTCTCTTCACCGGATTGGTCATCAACTCTCCTGGAGGTCTGTCTGTCCATAATTTGACGTTTTCTTTACGTAATTTTTTTTAAATCTCTGTTTTTCTTCTCTGTTCCTTCATTTTCATTCACCCCTCCCCCACTTTTTTTTCTTTCGTCATTTGTTTTTCTCCTGTTTCGTATATCATTTTCTTTTTCCTTTTTTGGTACTTTTTTCATTGTATTATTTTTTCATTGGTATTTTCTATCTTTTCTCTTATCTATACTCCGAACCCTCGCTCCCCCTCTCGTCCAATCAGAGATGGTGGCGGCGTGCCTCGGCGTTTTCCTATTGGCTGTCCTGTACGAGGGGCTGAAGGTCGGCCGTGAGATTCTGCTGCGTCGCAACCAGGTCAACGTCCGCTACAACTCCATGCCACTCCCAGGGGCTGATGGGACGGTTTTGATGGAGACACATAAGACAGTCGGGTGGGTGGCTAGTGCTGGTCTTAGCAGAAATGCTAATAATATCTTTGGAACTAGTGAAATGTTAATGCTACAAACTGCTGAGTTGAAAACAATTTAGGTAGTTTCCAACCACACGGCTGGGTAACTATTGGACAGAACCAAGATGGGTCATTTAACCCAGCAAGTTGGGTATTCAATCCAAATGTTGGTTCATATTAACTAGAATGCTGGGTTAATTCTCCTTCATAAATACATTATTTTCATGCTTCCTTACAATAAAATCTGTAAAGATGCTATTACAATGGACTACACATGTAGTTAAACAGTTGGATATGCAGGCCTATTGAAAATGCATTTAAACACAATGTTGGAAAAAGGCTTTGAAAAATTTCTTTTTCAAAAAGCAGCAACAATAATCAATAGCAATAATCAATCAAACACATTTTAAACATTTCTTTTTTACAAGTTTTCTATTCCAGAACAGAGCCACAATTGGAATCAACAATATCAGTAGAAACACTATAAGCCCATAACAACTAGGGATGCACCAATATGAATTTTCTGGTCTGATAACTATAACCGGTAATCATCTGCTTGTTATGGCCGATACTGATGTGATAACCAATAATTTTTGCCTGTTTAGACTCTCGTTTGTGTATGGGTAAGGACAGGCTAATATGTTGTAAAGGTGGCTCATTGTTTTATTTTCCATTACTTTGCCATAACCAAACAATGTGCACTACTTACTGTAGACAAGTTGCAGTTAACATTAAAAACAAATCTTCAGTTACTCTAGAAGTGCATTAAACAACAATAACAACGTGACAAATCTGACTGCCCCTAATATTTAACCTTTTTCCTGTATGTGTATTAGACAAACTGACAAAACTAGTTGTACAGCAAAAAGAAGTCTTCATATTATCGGCTGAAATTACTGGCCATAATTACAATCAGGGTCCCTGCGGCTCCTTAAAATAAAATAATGGAAATGAAGGTCATAAATTGTCTTAAATTTACCTTAAATTTGCTGTAGGTATTAAATTTGCAAAGGGTGTGTTTAAGGCTGATGGAAAAATTGTCGCGCACAGTAGCCTACCGTAAAATGTCCAATAGCGTGTGTATTTGTGTAAATAACATCGTATTAGACAATGAGAAACTCCGCCATTAATAGAATGTTTACGTTACATTGGCGTCTGGCTGCGTGTCATCAAAGAGGGTCAAGGTTGCCAGCTAACAAGCTAAGGTATGAGCCAAGATGGGGAAATGCAAGTTTAATGACAAATAGTTTGAGGAAGATACGTTTCGGAGGTGGTTGGCACAGGCAGGAGACCGCCACGAAGCAAGGTGCAATTTATGCCAAAAGATTTTCACGTTAGGGACCATGGGGGTGAAAGCAGTTGAATCCCACATGAAATCTGAAAAGCACCAGCGGTACGCAGCGGTAACCAGTGGGGCTATGCTGATGCCTGCATTGTTTGCACGTAGCACACCCGAAACTTCGTCTGGCTCGCTCGCAACTTCTCAACAGTCGGCATTGAGCAATTTTGTTTCACCGCCAGAAACCCAAAGGGCTGCGGTGCTGTGGGTTCTTCACATGGTGAGCAGGCACAATTCATTCAAGTCGAATGATGACATACGTAGCGTCTTTGCCGCTATGTTCCCTGATTCAGAATATGCAAAGTCGTTTACCTGTGGTGAAAATAAAAACGCCTACGTCGCTAAATATGGCATCGCCTCGTTCATTAAGTGGGAAACCCTATGTCGTAATGTGCGACGAAAGCATGGATAAAACGACAAAGAGCAAGCAAATGGATCTCCACCTGGGGGGGGAGGGTCGGTCTGTCTGTTTACCTGTTGAGTTCTTGAAAAGTAATGATTCATAGTTGCAATTCATGTAATTATGTGATTATTGGGCATGTTATGCCTAATATCCACTGTTCCATAGTAGTCATCCAACAGGTACGATGAAGAAGACAAATTACATTTAGGGCTATTCATGAATAAGGGTAATTCCATAGTTGCATGATCATAATGCCTATATACAGTTTCCCTAAATGGCCACATTTAAAAAAAATAAAAATACATTTAGCAATATGGATTGTTATTATTCATGTAACTGTGTATTAGTGTTCAGAATGCTAGGGCTCAATAAATTCTCGCTTTTCTATGAAAGAAATCGTTCCAAAATTTCTTGGGTCTTAAATTATATGTATTGAGGTCTTAAAAAGCATTGAATTTGATTTTTAAAATGGTGCAGAGACCCTGATTACAATATTGGAATAATAATTAAAGTTTTCCATTTATCAGCGGATAATCTATCGGTTCTCAATATATTGTGCATCCCTAATAACAACCAGTGCCTATTGGACGAAATTAGGCTTTTCATAAAACGATACTATTTAAGTACATTCATCGTATTAAAGGGGACCTATTATGGAAAACTGCTTATTCCTGGCCCTTATACATGTTCCACATGTTACTATTGCCTTTAGTAGCCGAAAAATGTGAAATCTGGAATGTGAAATCCCCCTTTTCCTGTAGTTTTCCTTTTCAAAAAAACGGTCAAAAAAACAGGCAGTTTTGAAAAGTCCCCTGTTTAGACATAACAGGCGACTGTTGGCATAATCCAACTCCTCTCTTGCTGGGAATGGTGTACTTAAAACCCTGATGCCGATGCTAATGCTGACTCTCTCCCCCACAGCCAGCGGATGCTAAGCTCCGCCCACTTCCTACAGACCCTCCTGCACGTGGTCCAGGTGGTTGTTAGCTACCTGCTGATGCTTGTCTTCATGACCTACAACGGCTTCCTGTGCATCGCCGTGGCGATGGGTGCCGGTGCCGGCTACTTCCTGTTCAGCTGGCGCAAGGCAGTGGTTGTCGACATCACAGAGCACTGCCACTAGCAGGCTAGGTAACGGGGTTCTCTATGCTAAGATAAAATTATGTGTTGTAGATGATGGTTGCTAACGTCCTAATCAAGTTTTTGAAAACTTATTAGATTGCGACGTTGCCCTGAAGCACTAACTGCTAATTTCAATTAGCGTGCCAAAAAGAGACACTAAAAGGTAAACAAAATCCAGCCCCACCCCTTGCTCCTGCACAACCACCACTACCGCTCCCGTATATACCGATGTGTTAGCCCTAACACCTAATTATTGAGTGGGGTAAACATTTAAAAAATTACAAACTACAATGTATGAAAAGTCACTCCTTCATTCAGTTTTTCTTTGTTTTGTTATCAAAGGAGCTGGCAAATCAGAGCCCCAATGAGCACGTCAAAGGCCTCCAATTGGCTGGAATGTTTAATTGTAGTGCCAATTAAAACTTTTTGTTTGCCACTGTTAGCGACGTTTCTGGGATGGTAACTAATTATGACTTTAAATGAAAACTGCAACATGAAAACATAAAAAAAAAACTATCAAACTGGTAAACGGTTTCTCGCTGCTCTTTTCTGTGATAAAACATCCCTTTTTTTCCTCACGTAATCATAAAAAAAAAACCTCAATCAAAACTCCAACTTTTTTTCCGTTAATTGATTTTGGACCAGTTGCTAGTGCTTTCTTTTCGGGGAAACAGATCGACGCCTTAAAAATCCAACAAAACCCATTTCGCCTTAAACACAGGCCGGCCACCCAGCTAGCTGGGCTATGCTTATTAGTGGTTTTGAATAGTGAGAATATTTTTGTGATCTTGACTCTCAAGGCCCAGTATCCATGTATGTTTTGTACATCCTTCTATGGTGCTGATTGAAACACCGCCACAGCAAATTAATACAGTGATAATCAAGTGGCAAAATGTGCGAATACTACGAAAATTCGCCCTGTAGGAAAATCACTTTTCTGTGACATAGAACTTGAAAAATGTTATTTTTTGTCTTGTCTTTTTTTAATTTTTACCTGTCTTATTGTATTATCGTGATTTCTTTCCTTTTCGGAATTTGATGCGCCAACAGGAAGGTGGAGTTTACTGACAGACAGGTGGAGTTTGCAGGGACAGATCAGTTACTCTATTTTCTTTTTGTGTGAAAGAAATTATCGCTACTTTCAATCCACTTGAGAAAAATTTGCAGCTACTTACTACTAGTTTTTTTTGCAGAAATAACTTATTTAATACTTTCCAAACTAAAAGAAATTGCAAAGTGTTTTTTTTTTCTTTTTTTTGTTAAACCTTTCCTCAATCTGATTTATCACGTTAACGCTAAGCGATCGCATCTCGTTGAAAAAGGGGCGCCAAAGCTGATGAACTTGGTAGCTCATCTCACTTTCTGTCGACGTGACAATCGTCACCTTGTTTTGTTTGTATGATGAAAATATTGTACGTAAATGGATATAAATAGTCTGAAGTTTTACAGTAAAATGTATGAAAATATTAAATGTTTAACTGTCACAATGCTAGAGATCATAGAAAAAAATGAATAAAATGTATGAAGGAAGAAAAATGTGGGTTTTTTCATTTATATACACAACATCCTTTACTATATTACGACAAACTACTTTTTTAACTATCTTAATAAATTCATAATTCATCCATCAGGTCAAGTTTTATGATCTGATGGAGAAAATAAGGGTGTCCAACTGGATTGATTTGAACCAGAAAATGTAGACGTTTGGGCCCAATCCCAATTCACCCCTTGCCCCTACCACTTAGCTCTTCCCCTCCGTTTTGCGCGTTCACGCATAGGGTGTCTCGATTCTTGTTGGGATCGAGGGGTAGGGCGAAGTGCTAGGGCTACATGGCCCTCCAAACGGAGGTTTTTCAGAGGCACACTACAAACCGAGGGTTATGAGAAATCTCCAACAATCATCGGCAAGATGGTGGCGGACACTGCACAAGCAACAAAAGGAAACCACAAATGTATTTTCTTCGTTAATAAAGATTTAAAAATTATGATGACCATTGTATTATCTTAGTTTAATGTTGTTTCAATGTATTATAGACCTTTTCTTTATAACAAAAAATCGCAAATGTCATTGTGATAATACCATTATTGCCATAGTAATGTCCGCCAACAAACTTGTCGCATCTGTTTACGTAAACGCCGATGACGTATCAGGGTCTTGGGTTGTCCCATTTCATAGGGGAAGATTTCAACCACTACCCCTTGTAACTGTTCCGAGGGGCAAGTCGAAAAGCGAGGGGGACTCGAAAACGAGGGGTAGGGGTAAAAATAAGAAATGGGTTTGGGCCTTGATGAGTGTAATGAAAATGAGGATACTTGTCCGTGTATTATTTGGTCATTCTGAGAAATTTAATAAATGGTCAAAAAAGGCTGATGCAAAATTTAGAAGTGACTTGAATCTTCATTTTTTCCTTTTGTAAAATAAAACAAAATCATGAGAAAACAAAAGTGGAAAAAGCCTTTTTTTTCATATTCTGAAATCCAAAGTTGTCATTGACATGGTCGTGGCGACAGTGTTGCCAACTTGGTGACTTTTGCTAGTGTTGGCCACTTTTCAGACCCCCATGGCAACTTTATTAAAAAGTGACTAGTGACAAATGTAATTACTTTTTGAAACACAGGCGATGTTATTTGACAGCCAATGCATTTGGCGAAAATTGGTACCGCTGATGAATGGAAGCAAATAAGGGTCATAATTTCACAACCTGCAATTGTATATCACCTTTTGTGTGCATGTGAAAAAATGCATGCATGTATCTGAATGTGTAATAAAGTTTTGCAGCTGTAGAAATAATTTGTGCAGGAATATTTTCAACAGTGAGGTTTCACAAAGTCTGAGAGACGGGGACACACATTTCCTATCTGTGTATGCGACACTGAAGTTACAAGCTACAGGCACAAATTTTGACCCTGTTTTTACGCCTGAGCTGACTAGCCAACCAGCACATTGCCCACTGACCATCCAATCAGAGGAAGTCAAACTGGAGCACCTGCATGCTGGAGTCAACATGGAGGAGCTGGTGGGTTAATTACACCTGTTAGCATGGAACTTGCCAGTAAAGTTTACATCGTCATTACATTACAGGCATTTGACAGACGCTTATCCAAAGCGACTTACAATAAGTGCATTCAACATAGGTAGGCGAGAGAACTACTAGTCACCAGAAATTGTAAGTGCATTTACTTCCTAAACCAGCAACTAAGAGCAGAACCAGTGCTGAGGTAAAAGAGCAATAAGTTAGCTACCCACTATTTATTTAAACAAATGAGACAAATAAGTAAATCAAATAAACAAGAGCTAATAAACGAGCTCATACAAATAATTGACGACAAATAAGCAAGTGCTAAGAGGAGGGGTCAGGGTAGTGTTTCTTGAAGAGGAAGGGTCAGGGTAGTGTTTCTAGAAGAGGAAGGGTCAGGGTAGTGTTTCTTGAAGAGGTGGGTTTTAAGCCTGCGGCGAAAGATTGGCAGTGACTCTGCTGTCCTGACAGTGGGGAGTTCATTCCACCACTGCAGGGCCAAGACAGAGAAAAGCCGTGCCCATGTAGATCGGACCCCAGGGGCCTCTGAGCAACGGGGCAAGCAGGCACCTCGAGGCAGCAGAGCGAAGTGGTCGGGTGTAAGGCTTGACCATAGCCTGGAGGTAAGAAGGAGCTGTTCCTTTCATTGTCCTATAGGCTAGCACCAGGGTCTTGAACTGCATGCAAGCTGTGTCGTGGCAATTTAAGTCAATTGCATTTTGTCTAGTTGGTGAGATCAGCTCAATAAAGCTATAACACAATATTCGTCAGAGACTTACTTCTCTTAGGCCTTTAAAGGGGACATATTATGGAAAACGGCTTATTCCTGGCCCCTATACATGTTCCATGTGTTACCATTGACCTAAGTAGCCAAGAAAATGTGAAATCTGGAAGTCGACCCCTTTTTCTGCATTTTCCTTTTTCCAAACGGGCCAAAAACAGGCCGTTTCGGAAAGTAGCCCGTTTATACATCATAACGGGCGCTTCTTAACATAATCAGAGCATGCCCACTCCCATTTACCTTGTCTCAAAATGCAGCTCCTGGCAGCGCTGCAAGCCATTGCTTATGGTGCATTCCATTGTACTCGGAAATCGATAATTCCGAGTTGGTATTCCCAACTTCCAATCTAAATGTGTTCCAGTGGATCCGCTCGGGAAAACATAATCACCCGCAGCAAACTCATGTTTGTATGGGAAGTCTCAGAATGTAACAAGTATTGTTGCCTGGGGATCTATACGGAATCACCAGTTATGACCCTCACACTAAAGTGGACGATATTCTGCTTGCCTGCCCAATTTAGCAGTACAAGATTCTGAATCCTTAGGTCAAAGGCGAGGGGCACTGGTCCAGCTTGTAACTGTTTTCTATCCTGAAGCCTTCCCTACTACCACCCTGTGTGCACTCTTACAGGCCTATGTAAAAATACAGCATAAGGCCGCTCCAGTTAACAACAGCTCCCCTCTAAACGCAACACTGTTGATGTGGTTGCTGGAATTTAAGCTTTTAAACAACAAGTATACTTTTGCTGTAAAGGGAATGTTACTTGGCGAGTATAGGGCAACCAATTAGAACCTTCGTCTATGAACCTGACTTAGCCACACAATCACTGATTATTTTACATCACTGTAAGGAGAAGCATAATACCCCCTACCGGGGCACTACTACCCACAGCAGAAGATAAACTACTAGAGAAACAAGTACTTTAAGTGCAGGTAAAGTATTTATTTAAGCTTTAGCAGTCAATCAACGAGTCAAAAATAACACTGAGTACAAAGAATCAAATAGTAATAATTTTGGAGAGAGAGAGAGAGAGAGAGATAAGGTTTTTCTCACCTAACCTATTCCTCTGTATGAACCAGGAGGGTTCGGAGGGAGTGAAGCCAAATCCGTTCTAAGGCAATAGCGCCTCAGTCTTGATCAAATCTTCAGTGCTCTTCAATGTCGAATGATTTCCCTTGAATGGCTCCCCAACATTTTGTCTTTTTGCCTCTATCTTTATACTATTTCTCTCTCCCTCCTACATGACATTCACCAATCATGTTACAACAAATCTCACATTAATCATCAGTTCACCAATCATATTACAATCCTCTGTCAGTGATATCATTTCTAGTTACATGTGCATTCGTCTTCTCCTAATTTGGTCTTCCTCTTCCCGATCACGTCGATCTTCCGATTGCAGGTTACTTCCCTTTTTTGCCTGACCATCTGTTGTTTGTCCCAACTTTTAAGCTTGATCATGCTTAATCATGCTGACACTGCTCTTCATCTTGTGACTTTTATGATTAGCTCATGTTTCAGTAAATTTCCACTTGGTGGTGGCCTTAGAGGCCCTGTCCCTAAGATCACACAATATAATCATTCATATAATCATTATTCTCTAAACATTTGTTGCATATCTGTCAGTCTATCATGATTTGTTACATTTCTATTATAACATCATTAAACACATTTCATTTCCTTTACACGTTCAGTACTGTTGATTAGGTATAACATAGTATCACACTATATGCTTTAGCTGTTTATGGCATTCTTTCCCTTACTCTGATTTAAGCATCCCTGTCTTTGCCCTTCCAACCACGCTTTGGTTCATTCTTAGGCTGCTCATCATCATCTTCTTCCTCTGATATTTCAATTTGATAATCACCTTCTTCGATGAATGCTTGCTTCGAAACCTCTTCTGGTTGGGCCTGCTGCTCTACCACCCTTTTTGCCTGAAACATTACTTCCACGAGGGTCACCATGCCTTTTGCTGCTTCTCTAGTTGGATCCACACTACTTCTTTTCGGTGTGGGCCATTGGTCGATCAGGTAGTAGCCCCCTCTTTTGAGGTCGCTTCTTTTTACATCCATTGTAAAGGACCCTGTCGCCTTTATAGGGACACTCCCACTTGGCCCTGGGCGCTCCTTACTTGGACCTGGAGTTTCATGGCTGAAGGGTGGCACTTGCCTTATAGGTGCTGATGCTGGTCGTTGAAGTGCTATGTATTTAGGGGGTACAACCACTGGGGGTTTGTTGGGCTGTGGTACCGAGAGATCCCAGCTATTTTTCGGGGCGACAGGCACTGGTAAGACCACCAGGTGGCATTCTTTCACCATTGGTGATCTCACAGCCAACCCTTGTTTTGAGTTGTGGAATGGAGAGGTCCCAGCTTCAACCCGAATTGGTTGGATTGGTTTAGCCGAGACGTCCGTTTTCTCGACAGCATCTAAAGAGGACATACATCAACTACTACAGCGCCATTAGTGAATAGAATCGGCGCATATCACTGTCGGACGCCGTTTTTTCCGAGTACAATGGAATGCACCATTACTTTGCGAACAGTGGAGCTACAACGACAACATGTCTACGGCCAGACCCCAACTCTCCAGTTGTTCTCAAGTTCAAGTTCAAGTTCAAGAGGTTTATTCGTCACATACATACACGGGGTGTGCAGTGAAATGAAAAAGTGGCAGTGCTCAACAGAAATGTGCAAAGGGCAACAAGTTCACACTATTTACAATAAAGAAAACCAACACAATATTTACAGTATTAGAGTAAGAGCTCTATATAAAAGAAATACAATATCTACAGTAAGAGCACTTAACAATATAGAAATAAGAGAAATTGTATGTATAATATAAATTATGTGTAGTCTTTACCTTAGTGTGTGTGTGTGTGTGTGTGAGAGTGTGTGCATAAGAGGGGCAGTGTGTGTGTCTTGGTGGGGGCCCTGGTGAGGTCGGAGTTCACAGTCCTGATGGCCTGAGGAAAGAAACTCCGTCTCAGTCTCTCTGTTTTGGCAGCGTGACTACGGAGGCGCTTGCTTGACCGCAGCAGCTGAAACAGTCCGTTGTTAGGGTGGTGAGGATCCTTCATGATCCTGCAGGCTCTGGTTCTGCACCTCCTGGTGTATAAGTCCTGCAGGGTGGGGAGTGTAGTTCCAATAGTGCATTCAGCCGAACGCACTACTCTCTGCAGAGCCTTCCTGTCCTGAGCGGAGCTGTTGCCAAACCAGGCAGTGATGCTTCCTGTCAGGATGCTCTCCACAGCTCCAGAGTAGAAGGACTGAAGGATCCTCCGAGAGACTTTAAATTTCCTCAGCTGCCTGAGGTGGTAAAGGCGCTGCCTTGCCTTCCTCACCAGAGTGTCTGTGTGTGTGGACCATGTAAGATCCTCAGAGATGTGGACTCCCAGGTATTTATACCTGCTCACTCTCTCCACAGTAGTCCCATTTATCCCCAATGGTGAGTACGTCCTCTGATGTTGTGTCCTCCTAAAGTCCACAATCAGCTTCTTAGTTTTGGCGACATTCAAGAGGAGGCTGTTGTCCTGGCACCAGAGTGACAGATCAGCAACTTCCTCCAGGTAGGCCTTCTCGTCGTTGTTAGAGATCAGGCCCACCACCACTGTGTCATCCGCAAACTTGATGATGGAGTTGGAGCTGAACCTGGCCACACAGTCATGTGTGTACAGGGAGTACAGTAGGGGGCTGAGGACGCAACCCTGGGGGGATCCTGTGTTCAGGGTGAGGGGGTTGGAGGTGTGTCTGCCCACCCTGACCACCTGGGGCCTGGCGGTCAGGAAGTCCAGGATCCAGGCACACAGGGGGGTGTTCAGTCCCAGCTCAATCAACTTGCCAGCCAGTCTGGTGGGGACTATGGTATTGAAAGCTGAACTATAATCAATGAACAGCAGTCTCACATAGCCCCCCTTCCGGCTGTCCAGATGAGAGAGTGTGGTGTGCAGTACCTGGGAGACAGCATCATCCGTGGATCTGTTTGGACGATAAGCAAACTGCAGCGGGTCCATGGAGCAAGGGAGGAAGGCGCAGATGTAGTCCTTTATCAGCCTCTCGAAGCATTTCATGACCACCGAGGTGAGGGCCACCGGTCGATAATCATTCAAGCATGCTGGAGAAGCATTCTTGGGCACAGGGACAATAGTGGATCTCTTGAAGCAGGCGGGGACCACAGACTCAGCCAGGGAGATGTTGAATATAGTGGTGAACACTGGAGCTAGCTGATTAGCACAGGTCTTCAGTACTCGCCCAGATATGCCATCCGGACCAGCAGCTTTCCTGGTGTTCACCCTCGTCAGAGCCCTCCTCACACTGTGCTCAGACACAGAGAGTGTGTGTTCATCCCCAGCGGTAGAACTCACCTCGGCTACGCTAACAGTGTTGTTGTTAGCCGGCGAGCTAGCGCTGTTATTGCTAGCCTCAAACCGTGCATAAAATGAGTTCAGGTCGTCCGCTAGGGATGCGTCGGCACTCACAGTTACGGGGGGTCAGCCCTGGTAGTCGGTTATAGTCCGTAGCCCCTGCCATAGGCGTCTTGTGTCGCGCTGCTCCATCTGCGACTCCACTCTGTCCCTGTACCTCCTCTTGGCTTCCTTCACCGCCCTTCTCAGTCCATAGGACGCTGCCTTGTGCTCGTCCATGTTGCCGGATACAAGACCGGAGTTATAGGCAGCAGTACGGGTAGGATGCAGGCAGCAAAGTAGATGCGTGCAGTCTCCCAACACGCGAAAATGCCAGGACAGAGTGGATTAATTTAATTTTTAACTGCAACGTCATAAGGTACGTGACCCATCTGCAAAATTGGAATCTGTAAGTGTCACCATGTTTTGATTTAATTTACAAGTTGGTTAGTAGTCTGGTTAGTATATTTGACTGCTGGTTAGCTAACAAGCTAGCGGGTCTAGCCACGGGCTTGTTGGGTGTGGAAGAAGTAAGAAAAGTAAAGCTGGAGTCAGGACACATCTTTTAAAGTTATTGGTTGGAGTCAGGACTCATCTTAAAGTTATTTGTTGGGACCAGTGTCTGTTTTATAAGTCTGTCGAACGTGTCCGGCTCGGTAAACTTTAGCCACCATTAGTACAATCGCGTTTGGTTGTGTGTGCTGCGTTGTTTGGATGCAAATAGGTTGCATCCAATAATATATTGGCTAACTAGCTCAACAAAATTGTCAATCCGTGCTGGCCGTGAGGCGGCCAATCAGAGCACCGTGATTTACATGCTCATTTACATACCACTCCACCCCCTCAAAACAGCCTGTTCTTTACAATGGAGAAAATGAGAGACACACCACAGAAGCTGGTTTTAGGATTTATTTTTTTATATCGACTTCAAAAACAGCTTGTCAAGACCCCTGGAAACAGCCCAAAATTAGTAAAATATGTCCCCTTTAATGCTTGCAAGCAGAGCTGAAACCACACACACCGAGGTGTATGCAGAATGAGCTCCCGAATTCAGTTCCTCAGATACATTTATACACATGACTGGTGTAATGGGATGTTCAGTCATAGGGTCTTTCTAGGACAATCATGAGACTAGACTGTTGATAGAGGAGGTACAAACTCCATGTTACATAGACATGTCATTATGTTAATATGATTAAGTCAATATGATATCTCTAATGTATACATGTGTTTTCCCCTCCTATCTGGTCTGATTGAAGGGTTAGTTAAATAATCATGCACAGTCCAATCATCATGACACCAAGACCCACTCATTTTTGAGATTTCCCAAGTAAAGAACATACACACATATTCCTCTGATCTCAGTAGTTTTCCACTGGCTGTGACCATACTTATACATACACATTAAAAACACACTTACATTATTGTTTTCCATCACAGCTGAACACGTTCAGCATAGTTCTACATATGTTAAAGGACCTGAGCCTCCTCAGGAAGTAGAGTCGGCTCTGGCCCTTGTATATAGCCTCAGTGTTCCCACTCCAGTCCAGCTTGTCATCCAGGCACACTCCTAGGTACCTGTAGGACTGCACCAAGTTTCGTCCTCCCCTCAGATGGAAATGGGGGTAATTGGTGCCTTAGTCCTCCTGAAATCCACGACCACCATCTCCTTGGTTTTCCCCACATTGAGCTGCAGATGGTTCTGGTTGCACCACTCAACAAAGTTACCAACCAGTCCTCTGTACTCCCCCTCCTGACCCCCCCCTAACACATCCAACAATTGCAGAGTTGTCTGAGAACTTGGCATGACTCAGTGTTATACCTAAAGTTCGATGTGTAAAGAGTGAACAGGAAGGAAGCCAGGACTGTCTCCTGGGGGGGTCCTGTACTACTGACCACCAGATCTGACACACAGCCTTGCAGCCTCACATACTGTGGTCTGCCAGTCAGGTAGTCTATAATCCAGGTCACCAAGGGGCCATCCACTTGCATTGTCTGAAGCTTAGCTCCCAGGAGTGTGGGCTGAATGGTGTTAAAAGCACTGGAGAAATCAAAAAACATGATTCTCACAGTGCTGCCGCCCTGTCCAGGTGGGAGCGGGCCCGATGAAGCAGGTAGATGATGGCGTCCTCTACTCCAATGTTAGCCTGGTAGGCAAACTGTAGGGGATCCAATCCTTCACCAGGGGTCTGAGGTGAGCCAGCACAAGCCTTTCAAGGGTCTTCATGATGTGAGAAGTCAACGCCACAGGTCTGTAATCATTCAAGACACTGGGACGCCCTTTCTTCGGCACAGGGACCAGGCAGGAAGCCTTCCACAACAGTGGGACTCTTTCCAGGCTCAGGGTCAGGTTGAAGATGTGCTGAAGGACTCCACACAGCTGGTATGCACATGCCTTGAGGAGCCCAGGTTTGATAGCATCAGGGCCTGCTGCCTTGCCTGTGTGGAGCCTCTTCAGCTGCCTCTTCACCTATTCGGATGTGATGCTGATGTGTGGTTGTGTTGAGGTTGAGAATCTGGGGGGAAGGGAAGAGAGGGGAGTGGGGCTAGGGGATAGCGGAGGTGGGGCAGCAGGGGGGAGAGAAGGTGTGACGGGATGGTTGGGCAGGGGTTAGGTATTAGGAAATCATACCCCATCCCCTGGCTCCTTCGGCCACCATCGACCTGAGAGCTTGTTGATCAGGGGTTAGGGTTAACAAGCTATTTACCACTCGGGTCCAAACTTTGAATTTGAATAACTCGGGCTACGAGGTGGGCATACATATGGGACCTGTTGTGATTGGCAGCTTAGGGCCCCCTCTATATGTGTATGAAGTTTGGTCCCCCTGGTGGTCTTCCTTGGTATTGCAATTGTGATTTGAAAAGTTCAAAGTGTCATAACTCTTGGTAGCGGGTGGGCATACATACAGCAGTGGGTGTGCACGGTGGCCCCGCCCTTCTGAACAAGTGTACCGAGTTTGGGGCGAATTGGTGAAAGTTGAAAAAGGGGTGTTGCTAGGGTGTCAGGCTAGGTTAGGTTAACAGGCTATGTACCGTTAGGGTTAGGTGAGATTGGTAGGCTGTCCCATGGATCCCCCCCGCTTTGGCCGACGCCTCAGCAGTTATGGGTCACCACCGGCAAGGCACGGGCCATCGACCCGCCCCGAGACTACCCCGTCTATACTAAGGCCGAATCCCAATTCTCATTTTCACCCCTACGGCTTCGGCTTGGCCCTTCGCCTTGGCCCTCGGAACAGAGTCACAAGGGGTAGGGGTAGAAATCTCTCCCTAAGAATTGGGACAACCCTTCAAGACGCTGATACATCATCGATGACGTTTACTACAGACGGGACGAGTTTGTTATCGGAGATTACTATGGCAATAATGGTATTATCACAGTGACATTTGCCATTCATCTGATGGAGATAGAAAAGCATGGACGCTCGCGATTCGTTCACAATTTATACGTTTCACGCTACTAATCGATCAAACAAGTCATCAAATAAAAAAGACCACTGCTTCATTACCAGACCACTTCTTGACAGAATAGCGTTAGCGGTGCTCTGTAGGCTAGCAAGCCGTGCTCCTAACGTTACCCTGCCAGTTTGCACTGGTATTAGAGGAGCCGTAACAAGTGCAGCAACTTAGTTATACTTCGGCGAACTTTAGTTATATTTCGGCGTCATATGCCATCAAAGGGGGGAAATGCGACATGGAAATATGTCAAAATGCGGGACTGTCATGCACAAATCAGCCTAAAAACAATGTTGTAACTAGCGAGGTAGACATCGGCATACTAGCGATTTTTTGTTATGCTTGTTATAAAGAAAATGTCTATAATACATTGAAACGACATTAAACTAAGATAATACCACGGTTAGAATATTTTTTAAATCTTTATTAACGAAGAAAATACTACATTTGTGGTTCACTTTGGATGGTAGTGTAGCGTTCGCCATGATCTTCCAGTTGATTCGCAGGTCATTCTGGGAGATTTCTCATAGCCCTCGGTTTGTAGTGTGCCCCTGAAAAATCTTCATTTGGAGGGCCATGTAGCCCTTGCACTTAGCCCTACCCCTCGATCACAAGAGAATTGGGACACCCCTACCCCTTCACGTGAACGCGCAAAACGGAGGGGAAGGGCTAAGGGGTGAATTGGGATTCGGCCTAAGAATAAATAGAGAACATATGGATTCTGTTTTTCTTCTTTTGTAGCTGCCGTAGTTGTCTCATCGATGTTGGTCCAGAGGCAAGCCATCAGACCGTAGTTGCTCAACTAAAAGTTGAAGCTGCTGGTTGGAGCGGGTCCTATTAAGGATTCTTGAAGTTGAAGGTGAAGATGATGATGATGAGGATGAGGAAGATGAAGATGCTGATGCTGAAGATGAGAACTTGCTCTGAAGTCGACTAGTACACTGTTGGCCGATGGTGTTGGAGCGGGTCCTCCAGTATAGCAGCAGAAGGATCCAAACCATTACAGGTCAAAGGTCAACCATCCAGAATCAAATCCCGATCGCTGTCTTGATCCGAAGTGAGGAGGAATGGAGAGAAGTAGAGCCATCCACTCTTAAGGCCTTGTAGTAGTATGGGTCCTCATCCTCCATCGCTGTCCCATTTGTTATCTTCTTGCAGCCCAGTAATCAAGTAAAGGCACTATCTGTATCAGCCATCAAATATAATATTCTATTATAATCTATTTTTATTCCTAAAAACTATAAATGGAAGTATTACCATTATATGGGCAGGTCATTACTGCTAAGTCATGCCACTAGCATGTCTGCCATGTTTAAATAGCCATAGAGGCTAACATTAGTTAACTACCTTCTTTTCTGATATAAATATTCTTATAAACTTACAATTTGGCCCCATAAACCAACATAAAGTCAATAGAATTACAATAGAATCACATATAGTGCCTCTGCACTTCTCCTTACCTGCAAATGAAGTCACAGAGGGGTTTTAATCTTTAAAGGCCCTGTTGCTAACCGCTACCATGCTTGCTCCATGCTTGTTACTCTACTTCTATTGTAGGATTGCAATGAGAGTTACTATCATTAGCAAGTCGCTGCTGCCACCTACTGGCGAAACAGGATATCACTCCAGAGCCACTACAGCATAAAACAGGAGTGTTTTCCACTGCTAAACTAATATAATAAGAATAATGAGAGGAAGAAGAAGAAGAATAGTAATAATGTAATAATTTAATATAATAATATTATTTAAAAATGTTTTATATACAAATAAGTAAATAATGCTATTATTCTGGGGCATAATATTAAAATTAAGCTGTTAGGAGTGCCACTGTTGTGATGAACTGGGCTGTGGAAAGAAGGTTTAGGCAATTCGCCTTAAAGAACAGACTTTTCTGCGGCTTCCATATGAATCTGGGTGAAAACGGGAGGGGAAAACAAGCTGTGGAAGATTAAATGAATGCTGATATTCTTCTGTTGATGGATGCTGATCGTGTAAATAACTAGGAGAGCCTAGAGAGTGGACCCCATGGTTGCGGGTGAACCACTCCCCCAGGTCAATTACCTTCACACTCTCCTCCCCCCCTCCAGTCCACCGGTCAGGTAGAGTCGGAGGGGGAGCGCACAGCATAACCGGCATTGCCGAGGAACCAGTGGAGATCATCCGGAAGCCGGTAAGTATAGTAGAACGTATAGATGTCTAGGAGAGCCTAGAGAGTGGACCCCATGGTTGCAGGTGAAACACTCCCCCAGGTCAATTACCTTCACACTCTCCTCCCCCCCTCCGGTCTACTGGTCAGGCAGATTCAGAGGGGGAGCGCATAGCAAAACCGACGCCGTTGAGGAACAGACCAGTGGAGATCACCCAGAGGCAGGTAAGTATAGTAGAACGTGTGAATGTTCAGGAGAGCTTAGAGAGTGGACCCCATGATTGTGGGTGAACCACTCCCCCAGGTCAATTACCTTTACACTCTCCTCCCCCCCTCCGGTCTACTGGTCAGGTAGAGTCAGAGGGGGAGCGCATAGCAGAACCAACGTCATTGGAGAAGCAGGTGAGTAGAGTTATCAGGAAGCAGGTAAGTGATGTGAGTCATATTCTCTTATCCCCTCACCCGGTCCACCAAGTAGGCAGAATCGGAGGGGGAATGTAAGCAGGTAAGTAGAATCTTCCTCTCCTGTTTAGGGAGCGTCCGATGTCTCAGCGTCCCGATGACGCACTCCTCAAACTCCTCCAGATCACTCTGACTAGGAACGATTTCGAGTTTAATGATAAACATTTTCTGCAGGTCAGTGGTTGTGCAATGGGTAGAAAGTACTCACCGTCATATGCAGATATTTATCTGGCGGAGTGGGAACATACGGCATTCCTCAAATGCACTAAAAAGCCTCTTCTGTATTTAAGATACCTTGATGACCTTTTCGGCCTGTGGGATGACACAGAGGAGGCCTTCACCGAGTTTTTAGCTGTCCTCAACGCCCACCATCCAAATGGAGTTTTTAGACACGGTGGTCTTCTTCACGGGCTTGAACGGTTTTAATAAACAAATAGCAACCAAGGTTTTCTTTAAGGAGACAGATAGACACGCCCTATTATTTAAGGCCAGTTACCATCCTGCCCATACGTACCAGGGGCTCATTAAGTCGCAATTGATCAGATTTCATAGGATTTGTACCTACCCACAGGATGCTGAGGAAGCCACCAGGGTCCTTTTTGCCGCTCTTAGGCCGAGGGGGTATTCGCGACGGTTCCTTAGAACCGCTAAGGTTGAAGTCAGGAACATCTTCCAGCTACAGGGCGAATACAGGGGTGGGAGGGAGGATGCGCCGTTGGTGCCATACGTCTGCACCTATTTCCAGCAGGCCTCCACTCTGAACTCTAGGATTAAGGCCAATTTCAAACAGGCACAAGAGCATAATAGCAACCTCCTTCCCTTTAGAGCCATAGTGGCCTATAGACGTAACAAAAATCTTAAGGATATCTTGGTACGGACGGCTTTTAGCCACCCCAAGAAAGTAGTGGACGCTCGGCTCCTCCCTTTCTCACCTTTTATTTTAAACAGCCACTCAGGTTTGGGGGCCCCGGTGGTCCAGCGCATAACGCCGGACACCACCAATGTTGTGTACCTCCTTCAGTGTCATCATTGTGGTATGTTGTATGTGGGTGAGACGCAGGGGGCCTTGAGGGTTAGAATTAATCAACATTGTAATAGGATCAGACGCCCAACGGCTACCATCATTTTATACAAACATTTCCAGCAATTTGGTATCCAGCATCTTGGCTATAGGGGCTTGGAGAGCAGGGGATCTTGGTCGAAGGGACAGAGACAATTCAGAGAGAAATCCTGGATCGAGAAACTTGGGACGACGCATCCCAGGGGTCTTAACGATCGGGTCCATTGGAGGCCTTCGAACTGATCTGATAGAAGAAAGGGAGGAGAGTTGTGTGGGATAAGATTAAGATTAAGATTACTTTATTTGCAACTCGGGGTGCACACGCACCAACACACACAACACACGCAAGGGGGGAAGTGGCCGCCGAACACAACACACACACACATGCAGGGTAAGGTGTCCGAGTTGAATGAGGTCTCTGCTTTTTTCCCATCCCCGCCGACCTTCCTCCACGGACAGCCAGGGAGCAGTGGGCAGCCGCCAACACCAGCGCCCGGGGACCAATTCCAGGTATACGTCCTCATCTTGGTCAGGGACAGGACAGGATGTTGCATGTTTTTAGATGGGGTCTTTTTACAGGAGGAGACCCACGTGAGCACGGGGAGAACATGCAAACTCCACACAGAAAGGCCCGGGAGATAACCCACCTGGGCACCCCAGACTCAACAACGCCCCAGGCGGGAATCGAACCTTATTGCTGTGAGGCAGCAGTGCAAGCACTGCGCCACCGTGCCAGGGTTGCTGGTGGGGAGCTGCCCAGGGTTATAAGAGGGGTCCTGAAAGTAGCACTGTTTTAATTTAGTACCTATTTCTGTTGTTGTTTTACAATTTGATTTTAGGAGTTTTCTCCTAATTGTGGGTTTTTCCTTGGTTTGATGGGAAACCTTTGTGTCTTTTTATGTTTTGTATGGTATGCATGTTGTATTCTAGCACTTTTTATTACCTCAGCACTTATTTATCCTTTATTGATGATTTTTGTGTATGTTTATATTGAAGTAGGGCACCCCTCCCGGGCAGCTGTCCACAGTACACACAGGGCACTTGGTCTGACTTAGGAAGTTCCAATAATTTCATTGTGTTTGTGTTTATAAATTTATATATTGATATGAGGTTTTTTTGCATGTTTATTATCTTATTGGGTTGTTTGTCTCTTATTATTAGGCTGGTTTTCTTCCCTTAGCCCATATATTTATTACTTTATTTAAGTTCTTTAGGCTTTTGGAATCACACCGGTCTCTTTAGTAAGAAGTATTTTTTAATTTATATGCCCCTTTTGAATTGTTGGTTAATGTGAGGTTTTTGGGTTTTCTGATTTGGGCTATTTATTATGGACCTTAATCTCTTACTTTAAAACCCTCCCTTATTTCCTGTATGTTTTTTTCTTATACGTTCGGGTTATTGCCCTAACCCAAGGGATATGACCCTTACCTTAACCCTTTCCTTTAATACCTCACCTTAACCGTTCTTATTTTTTTCCCCTTTCCCCTGTATCAGGTTTTCGGTTTGCTTGATGTTTCTTTATTTATATCATTAATATGATTTATCCCTGCATGTTTATTTATTTATTTACTTATTTAATCTTGGGTGTACCTTTAAACCTTTTCTTAGTTTTTTCTTATGAGTTTGGGTTATTACCCTAACCTAAGGGGTAGAACCCTTACCTTAACCAATTTTCCTTAATACCTTAACCGTTTTCCTGATTTAATCCCTCTCCCTTTCTTGTATGTTTTCATTTTTCTTTGTTTCTTTATTTATATGTTTGTATGTAAATTCCCTCACAATGTTTTTTCCCTGTTTTTTTCTTCTTCTCTTCTTATATATGTGGGTTTATATTTATATTTATTTATTGTGGGTTTTTCTTTCCAGGTGCTCTGTTTTAGACCCCCCTCCTCCTAGAATTATTCCTAATTTATTTTTCTTCTGGATCAATTCCTTTAAATGGCCTGTAGATGGCACTATCGCCTAGCTTACCTGATCCCCTGCTCTCTTAGTGTGTCCCGTAAAGAACTGGTGGTAAACTGGCAGCGTTTTCGGGCCCCCTTCCGGTGGCACCCCAGCCTTCAAAATAAAAGCCCCGTGTTTTGGATTAAACATGTCTTTTTTATTATTTAAACATTGTTTTATAGGACTTCCTGTGCATGTGTCTCCTTCCCCGGGGGGTGTCCATCTTGGATGCCTCACCTGTATCAGAGGGAACAAATATATGAGGAATCGACCTGAGGATATAACTTGTGCCAGTGCCTTTTTCACAATGTGAAAACATTGTTCTTCTTTTGACCTAACCTTAACCCAAACCTTAACCGGTCGACTATGGCTAACAAGCCACTATCATAGATTGACACCAAAGCTAATGTGCTAAACACCTGCCAGATAACTCACTTTAGGACCTGTACGGTCTCCAAATAAGGTGAATAACCTCCAAATGTGAGAACTGGCTCTAAGAATAATCATATTCTCCAAAACATCAATTGACTACAGGACACACGCCGGGGACTGATCGACCAACGGTGGCCTGCCTCGTGGTGAGGGTGTCTAGAGCTTAAAAGGCAGAAACGCCCGATGATCCTGAGGTGCATTACTGATGATGTGTCCTGAAATTCTCTATAGGATAACAGTCCAATCGTATTGCCTAGCCAGGAATTAAATGTAAACATTACAACAGGGCTCACAGCCCAACATAAGGCTAGTCATGGCATACGATTATACTTTTGGATTAAAGAGACCTAGTAGTTCTCAAGAAAAAGTCTAGCAAGATCCATGAAAACATCTATACGTCTGAGGGCTTTGGAGGTGGTCTCCCTCCGATCCCATGACCTTTGAAGGGAATCTCCCCCTACTCCTACATGGATAACCCAGAACTACTGGTGTCTCAGGAAGAGCCCTCCCTCAACTTCCGGGAAGGGTGAAGCCATCATCTACAACTAGAGATACATCACACCCACTACATATATCTCTCTCTCTCCATTTAACTCTCTTTCCTGATGTTTTGGCAGATGGTACATAGCTGGAGGAGCCAACAAGTAACATGCGCCGGCCCGTGCCTTGCCTTTGATTCTCCATCCCAAACTGTGTAGGTGCTTCAGCTACATGGGGAGAGTCATCGATATAGATTTCCCAAACCTAACCTGCCAGTGCCCTCGGACAACTGGGCTCCTTTTACGCCAAGGTACCGCCATACATTCTCATTCTCTCTCTCTCTCTCTCTCTCTCTCTCCACTCCTTTCACTCTCTCCTCCCCTCTCCTCCCTCTCTTTGGGAGGTGAGTAGGTGGGGGGGCGATACAGGTATGCCCAGACCGGCAGGGTTTTGGTTGAAAGTACAGACCTACTTCCCACTACCTATACCTGCATATACTTAGGAATCTTGATCCTCCTTCTCTCCTCTGCCCTCTCTCTTTTTCATCTCTCCCCCCCTCTCCTCCCTCTCTTTGGGAGGTGAGTAGGTGGGGGGGCGATACAGGTATGCCCAGACCGGCAGGGTTTTGGTTGAAAGTACAGACCTACTTCCCACTACCTATACCTGCATATACTTAGGAATCTTGATCCTCCTTCTCTCCTCTCCCCTCTCTCTTTTTCATCTCTCCCCCCCTCTCCTCCCTCTCTTTGGGAGGTGAGTAGGTGGGGGGGCGATACAGGTATGCCCAGACCGGCAGGGTTTTGGTTGAAAGTACAGACCTACTTCCCACTACCTATACCTGCATATACTTAGGAATCTTGATCCTCCTTCTCTCCTCTCCCCTCTCTCTTTTTCATCTCTCCCCCCCTCTCCTCCCTCTCTTTGGGAGGTGAGTAGGTGGGGGGGCGATACAGGTATGCCCAGACCGGCAAAGGTTTTGGTTGAAAGTACAGACCTACTTCCCTCTACCTATACCTGCTTATCTATTAGGATCCTTTTTCTTCACTCTTACTATTCTCTCCCCCCTCATTTGG
The DNA here is from genome assembly GCA_034670405.1 of Hoplostethus atlanticus. NCBI lineage: Eukaryota > Metazoa > Chordata > Actinopteri > Trachichthyiformes > Trachichthyidae > Hoplostethus > Hoplostethus atlanticus. Next base: position 508,751 of record JAXDDX010000235.1, read on the forward strand.
ATGAAAATTCGCTCCCTCAAATCAATGGATTGGACTTCTACTGTATACCAAGAATAATATGGACAGGCATGATAATCCCCCTTTCACCCACTTCCTATTAAAACATGAACGCCTACTGGGACCAACAATGATGACTGGAGGGATCCAGGATTCAAAACACTGTCTTCAAGGGATTCTGAAGCTGAACCTGCCTCTTTTTCTTCCCTCTACAGCTTTTTCCCACAGCCACATTCACCACATTATTATATTTTATTATATATAATATATATTTACATGATTACTAATTGAATTACCATTACTACTTTTCTTATTATTATTCTCATTATTTTATTAGTTCAGCAGTGGAAAACACTCCTGTTTTAACCTGTAGTAGCTCTGGAGTGATACCCTCTTTAGCCAGTAGGTGGCAGTAGTGACTTGCTAATGGTAATGGCTAGTAGTAAATCCTATCATAGAGTGAGCCAAGCACGGAGCAAACGTGGTAGCGCTTAGCAACAGGACCTTTAAAGATTAAAACTGTTCCGTGACTTCATTGGCAGGTAAGGAGAAGTGCAGAAGCACTATATGTAATCCTATTGTAATCTTATTGATTTTATATTGATTTGGATTGCCAAATTGTTAGTTTATAAGAATATTTATATCGAAAAAGAAGTTAGTTAACCTATGCTAGCCTCTATGGCGATTTAAACATTGCGGACATGCTAATGTCATGACTTAGCGAGTAGAGCCTGATCTTGAGCACTTATTCGTAGCACTTTGCTTCTTAGCACTTGTTTTAGCACTTCCCGGAACTGGCCTTTAACCCGGGCCTTCCGGGGTCCTACTCCCTCTCGGACTCACTCGTCTGTTCGTCAGGAGGGCCCCGCAGGCCCCACCATGCATTAAGGGAACTCAGAGGGCCGGTCAGCCTCTCCATCTGGGCGTCCCTCGTTCACTCAGGGCCAATGGTCTCTCTCCTTCTTTTCCTTCTTATTTATTATGGGACATGTTTTTTCTTATATATGTTGTACATATATCATATGCTTATTTATTTTATTATATTATATATGTTTGTCCTATTTATTACATTATATTTTACATGTTTTGTCCTATTTTGTCTTATTTCATATCACGCATGGTTTGCTCTCTTTATTTATATTTATATATTCATATTTCCTACTTACACATTTTCTATTATGTTGCAGTGCAGCACTTTTCTATCCTTTAACACTTACCTTCACGACCATTTGGCTCTGTCCAGTCGGGATACTCGCCCCCACATCCGGCCCCACCCACTTGGACTCAGCAACACAATACATCCACCCTACTTCACCCTAACCCAAACCCGGCTGATTGTATTCAAACCTTAACCATCTCCCTCCCACACATCTACCCTACCCTACCTCACCTTAACCACTTCCCTCCCACACAAATGGCCATTTCCGTCCATCCCACCACAGGTGCCTGGTTGACTTGACCAGATCCTCTCCCTCTATTATGGCAAATAAGAGCCACGCTCAATGTGGGATCGCCACCTCCATAGGCCAGTGCACACAAGTCACATCCCGGAACCCTAACCCTAACCCTGACCCTGACCCTGACCCTGACCCTAACATAATAAATAACAAAAACCTAACCCTAACCAACCCTAACCCTAACCCCTATCTAACTCCTCACCATAACCAAAGACCCAATTCCGGTTTCACCATGATCCTCCTCTTAACCCCCAACCCGACCATAATCCTCAACTTAACCCCCAACCCGACCTGCGGGTGGGGGATTAATAAATAACATAATTAGAATAAATAATATAACATAATTAGAATTAATAATTGGATTGGAAAGCAGGAGAACACATTAAGTTGCATCATTATCAATGGGATTTTGGTTATAATGGTGATATTGCCTTTGAAATTTAGATTATATAAGAGGATGAATCTTATTTTTTTCTTTATTGCATCCATTTAATCTGGAATGGTAATAGATGTATGTTTACTTGCTTACTGGATTTGTATACCTTAGCGTCTTACCTATGAAAGGAGACCAGAACTATGCATATAGGCCTTATGGTTCAGGAGCTATTCCTGATTCCTTTTGCAAACCTGCCAACCTGCACGCATTTTGTGTACCAACCACGCAATTCTTGGTCAAAATACGCAGGTACGAAATGCCAGCTGAAACTACGCAAATGAAAAAAAAAATATATATATATATATATAATAATGTAATTACAGAAAACAATCAATACAAAACAATACCGTACATGTATTCGGTATTTTTGTGTATTTTTGTATTATTGTGCTTCTGTAACGTTAGCCCCCCCCTAGTCTCGGAAACCCGACTCGAGCAAGTTCTGCTGAGTTCTGGCATACAGGCTGGGCACGAGACTAGCCCCTCCCCGACCCAAATCTTCTCACTCACAAACATCCACTGATGCAGTGAGTTACCGCATCACGTTACCGTAACGTTACTTTGTCATCGACCGAGGCGTACGTTGCATTGCATTGCTGAGGTAAAATGGGAAGTGGGGGAGTAATAATCAAGCACAAAAATATTTAAAATGTGACCGTAATGTTAACATCATATGAAACATTGCTAAACATGTTTGGTAACTTTGTTGTTCACTAGTTAGTCGTAGCTCGCATACGACGTGATTAGCCTCGTTACGAGACTTAAGGCTACGGTGTGATAAACTGATAACGTAGCAAAAAATTCCTATTATAGCAGCCAGTCACCCGACCAGCCTTGCAGGTAGAGATACTAGTCATCATGATGTCCGATGACGACGAGGATACTGACACAGAGAGAGAGAGCAGCAGACCTAACGTTACTAAAAAGAAGCGAGTGCATGTGCCCCAGAAGTTCCTCGCTAAATATCAGGAGCAATGGCCGTGTCTCCGCCTCACCATGCATTTTGCACATTGTGCAATTATGATGTTGACATCAGCCACCAAGGAGCTTCAGGAAATAATTTAGCTAAAACCTCCATACATTCCTAGAGTTTGTCAATTGAATACCATTTTTTCATTATATGATATGTGTGCTTATATAAGCTGATAATCATAAGTGAATTGCATTCAATTATTTAATTATTAAATAAAAATGGAAATCATGCCCAGAAACTTGGTTTTATTCATAATTGACAATGTTTTACATCGCAACACAAGTTTCTGTAAATACTTGACAATGAAAACATGTTACAATATACAAAATAAAACATAAAAAAATGTTTTATACAGGTGTACTCAAACATTTGACTGATACTGTACATGATTTCCAATTTAATAATTAAATAATTGAATGCAATTCACTTATGATTATCAGTTTAAGCACACATCATATAATGAAATATTAGTATGGCGGCATATGAGTGACAAAATCCGCGAGCGCAATTGAGATCACCGCGCGCGTAATTCAAACAGCCGCGCACACATTATTTTTGAGAGCGCTTTCACAGCACTCGCGCACAGAATATATCTGCTCCCGCGAGCAATATTGTAACCTGCGAGGAGAAATCCATGCTTTGAACGCGCGCGCAGAATCCGAAGCAGCGCGCACAACTATCATTGCTCTCCTGCTCGCAAAACTTTCACCTGCTCGCTCGCAAGTGTTTTTTCTTTTTGGCAGTAAGTGGGCGGACCCAGTCACAATTGTATCCCTAAATCTAATTGGTTACAGTGATTGGCCTTTTTGTATCGGCGCAAGTAAACAAGGAAGGAGAAACAATAAAGCTTTATGTTCTATGAAGTGGTTGATGGAAGAAAAAAAAGAGTTCTGTCCACTCTTTTATTTAATGACTTGTTTGATCGATTGATAGCGTGAAACGTATAGGTTGTGAACGAATTGCGAGCGTCCATGCTTCTCTATCTCCATCAGATGAATGGCAAATGTCACTGTGATGTGTGTAATGTCCGATAACAAACTCGTCGCGTCTGTTTACGTAAACGTCATCGATGACGTATCAGGGTCTTGAAGGGTTGTCCCATTTCATAGGGGGAGATTTCAACCACTACCCCTTGTGACTCTGTTCCGAGGGCCAAGCCGAAGGGCGAGGGTCACTCGAAAACGAGGGGTAGGGGTGAAAATGAGAAATGGGATTCGGCCTAAGTAGCCTTAATCAAATAAATACGTTCATGAATATATATACATGAATCATTACATACATACATGAATCACTATAATAATTCCAGTGTTCGCGCCCTTTGGCAATTTATTCACAATCAGTTATGGGAAAGTGGCAGAAATATTACTGTATAACAGTTATGAATTATGTTCATTCTTTAGGCTATTTGTTTATTTATTTAGTTTAGCTCTCCTTAAATTGACCGCTGCTGCAGCCAACACCCTTCAAAACGCGCAACCTTTACTTTGAAGGCGAGCTGTCTCTGGTTGCGAGAGGACTGAAGACGAGGACTGTAACCAATTAGATTTAGGGATACAATTGTGACTGGGTCCGCCCACTTACTGCCAAAAAGAAAAAACACTCGCAAGCGAGCAGGTGAAAGTTTCGCGAGCAGGAGAGCAATGATAGTTGTGCGCGCTGCTTCGGATTCTGCGCACGCACTCAAAGCATGGATTTCTCCTCGCAGGTTACAATATTGCTCGCGCGAGCAGATATATTCTGTGCGCGAGTGCTGTGAAAGCGCTCTCAAAAATAATGTGTGCGCGGCTGTTTGAATTACGCGCGCGGTGATCTCAATTGCCGCCATATGCCGCCATATATTAGGTGTTTATAGAAAAGTTTATACAGTTTAAAGTATTTTTAATCATGAAAAAAAACCTTTATATTTATATAAAGATTTATATGTTAATAACTTGATGATATGGCGGTGAGTGGGGAAATGACCGTGTGCAAAGCGAAGTGGTGCGAAAGCGCGTGAGCGTTACACTATTGTGGTACTCAAAATATTTTCCCAAGGTTGGCAGGTCTGCTTTTGGGTATGTCTGTAGCAACTTGCTACCATACCGTGACAGACAGAGACACAGGCAGGAGGGAGAGTTAACTGGCCAGCAGGGCCGTTTTATTTGCAGCATACAGCATTAATACAACCCGGTGTTTGACGGCCGTGTGTAGCGCAGTCTCCCTTGGAGTGTGCACCTCCCTCTCTCCCGGCAGGCCATGCGCGGAGCACCAAGGCTGCCCCAGTCTGCCAGGCTTCCAGGGCCGTCCCGCCCTAACCCCGACTGGGCAGCCCTTCCAGGCTGCATTCTCTGCAAAGCTTGATCGGTCGTCGCCGCTGGTGACAACCGCTTCCCCACTCTGTCTCTCTTGCTCACGTAACCCAGCCACAGACCTCACTCGGACGCTGCTACTGCTGGCTCAGCTTACTCTCTGCCATCATTCAGCTGACCCATGAACCCCTAGATCTCCTGTCAACCTCAGCCTCTCACCTTGACACACTCTCGCTCACACATTCAAACACAGGTTAAAAATGACTCAGGTGCAATCAGCCTCAACTGGCTGCAGCTGGTACTGAATCCAGGGGAGAGTCAGTCCACCAATTAAACTCTCCTGGATCCAAGCTAAGTCTGCCACAATGTCATTTTAGGTGTTTTTTCTCTGTATTTTGACTAGGGTCGATGTGTTTGAAAATTAGGCAGGGGGAACCAATCACTGGTTGTAAGTCAAACAGATGAAACTGGACAAATCAAATCACATTTATTTGTATAGCCCTTAATCACCGTTCCAGTCTCTAAGGGCTTCACAGTGCCCAACATGTGAAAATAATAAATGATTAGTACACGACATCCCCCAGCCTTAGACCCTCAGAGAGGACAAGGAAAAACTCCCACAAACCCTCATAGGGAAAATTGGGAGAAACCTTGGGAGGGGCTACTCAGAGAGGGATCCCCCTACCAGGACGGTTGGGCGTGCAATAGATGCCGAGTTTGGGCAAGCAGCGTATACACAATATCTGAAAGTTTATTTTGGTGGGACATCCAGATCTGATGGGGCGGCATCACAGCAACGGCAACTCAGTCAGCGTCATCATAGGACTAGGGGACCATGCAGGCGCCAACACTGCCCAGATAGGAGAACGCAACGTCCGCTCAGTCAGCATCGTCCTAGGAGGCGGGACCAACCAGACGCCAACTCTGCCGGGCTGCGGCCTGGAACAGATAGGAGACTCACCCACACGCACCCTGACAGCCTGGAACAGATAGGAGACTCACCCACACACACCCTCACTCACACAGACAAACATGACCAGCGTCAGTGGACAGGAGCAGGTAGACCAGGAGAATAGGACATGTAGGCAGGATGCTAGTATCCATCGGCAGGACCCTGATCTAGGATGAGCTAACTGGTCTAGCCTTACTCTGAGAAGAGACTGAGCCAAATGACAGAGAGAATAAATGGGTTTTTAGCCTTGACTTAAAGACTTCGATAGAGCCTGCAGGCAGACTGTTCCATAGATAGGGAGCCCGGTAAGAAAAGGCTCTGTTACCTGCAGTTTTCTTTTTGACTGCTGGGATAGACAGGTAGCCAGCGTCCTGAGATCTGAGGGCGCGTGGCGGTTTATAAGGTTTAATCAAATCAGATAAATAGGATGGTGCCATCCCATGTAATGATTTATATGTAAGTAAAAGCACCTTAAAGTCACACCTGGCCTGAATTGGTAGCCAGTGTAATGAGGATAGAATGGGAGTTATATGGTCGAATTTCCTAGTTTTGGTCAGGATTCTGGCAGCAGCATTCTGGACCAGTTGTAGTTTTTTAGTGCGCCCAGTAGGTAAGCCCGAGAACAGGACATTGCAATAATCGATTCTGGATGATACAAAGGCATGTACTAAGATTTCTGCGTCTGCCTCTGTTAGCATGGATCGAATTTTGGCAATATTGCGAAGATGATAAAACGCTGATTTAGTGATCTCCTTAATGTGCAACTCGAATGAGAGGGTAGGGTCGAATTTTACCCCAAGGTTTTTAACGTATGGGCTCTGGGAGATTACACAACTATCAAAGTTAAGAGTACTATTCTCAAATAAGTGTCTATGTCTAGCCGGTCCCACAATCAGCAGCTCAGTTTTGCTGCCATTAAGGAGTAGGAAGTTTAGGGACATCCAATATTTGACCTCTGATAGGCAGGCCTCTAGTTTTTGGAATTGGGTGTCATCGGTAGGTTTGACTGGTATGTAAATTTGGGTGTCATCGGCGTAGCAATGGAAGTTAATGCCAAATTTGCGAATGATGCCACCAAGTGGTAGCATATAGATAGAGAATAGCAGTGGTCCTAGGACAGAGCCTTGTGGGACACCAAAGTCCATATTGCAACACTCTGAGGTCATGTTGTTGTAAAAGACGCGATGTGATCTATCAAGTAGCTAAGACCTAAACCAAGAAAGGGCTGATCCCCGGATACCAATATAATGTTCAAGACGGTTCAAGAGTATCGCATGATCAATTGTGTCGAAGGCTGCACTCAGGTCAAGTAGCAATAGTGCTGAGGTTGAATTGGAGTCAATAGCTAACAAAAGATCATTTACCACTCTTGTGAGTGCAGTTTCGGTTGAGTGAAAGGATCTAAAGCCAGATTGGAAGGGAGAACTATGCTGTCCAAGCTTCCAGGTGGCAGGTATGGCATATTGTCTTTCAGGTTTTCATGGTGTTTGACTAATGCTTACTGCCATATGAAAGAGTGTAGGGATTGTAGAATATAAGAGGTCCTGCGAAACGATTGTTGACATCTTGGCCAATATTTGTAATGGATTTAAAAGTATTATATTATTGTAAATGATCAAACTCACCTGCAGTATGACCAGCTATGTCCCCACCGGGTTGTAAAAATGTTAATGTACCTAACATTTTACAACCTGGTGGGGACAGTAAGTAAATATGAGAAATCTTGATATTTTAAGTGATTTTTGACAATCTAAAATTAAAAGAGATTTTTTCCAGTTAGAACCATGTCTATCTCATTTAGAAAGGGGTGTCCCCATCAGACACCTCCTTGCCTATTGTACCCGCTATGTGTGTGTGCGTGTGCGTGTGTGTACCTTGGGCTCACAGATGAAGTGGTGTCCCGGTACCGGCAGTGTGGTAACGTACATGGTGACACACCTGTACAGATAGAGGGGGAGGGGGGACAGGAAGCAATGGGGCTTATGGGAAATGTAGTAATGTGTAGAAACACTGGCACTTTTACTTAACAATCATTAATGCAGTCTAGTATTGGTCTATTATTAACAAATACAAGAAATTCATCAAATGATGCGCTAACAATTAAAAATCCTCAGTTAAATAGAATATGAACTTTTACATAACAGAGACTCTGAATTGGACCTGGGAGTCAATCAGTCAGCAGGCGACGGGATCAGAGTTGGCACCGAACATTCAAGCACAGCAAACAACAAGCAACTCTGTAAGGAACAATCTTTTATGTGGACCTGGCACAATAAAGGAGAGCGAGGACTGAAACTGCCATTCTGCATACTGCGGGTCTTCAAAAAGTGAAGACAGCCAACCATAAAGACGGAGATATGTGGGGACTGTGAAAATCAGCCAAAAAGAAAAGACCGGAAAAGAGAGATGTCCCGCCGCAGATTTCAAGTTTGCCTCGGCTGGGTTAGGGTTAGGGTTAGGTATAAAAAATAGAAACCTATTCTCCGGTCTTTATGACCAGAGAAGAGGACTTTGCACTGGCCATCGCCCCACACCACCTAAGTGGAGGCCCACCCCACCCCAATTGTCTTTTCGTTCAGGTGGGCCCAAAAGGGAAAACTGTGCCACAAGTTAATACTGGATCCATTTTCGGGTTTTCAATAGATTTTTCTTTGTGTTTTTGTTCAAGATGATCAATAGTTTTTTTTTTCTTAGTCCTAACTTGGGTCATAAACC